>JAJHUR010134668.1:8955-19086 GCA_027495735.1 Lutjanus campechanus
TTGGTGTCAAAATTTTGACACCAATATTTTCACTTTTACGACAAATGAATATCGGCTCCAAATATCGGTTATCGGCCTCCTTGAATACTAATAATCGGTATCGGTATCGGCCCTGAAAAAACCATATCGGTCTATCTCTAATAATAATGGTTAGAATAATAAAAACATCCTTCATTTTTGTGCTTTCTTGCTTCAGCAATTTAAATCCTAATGTTTGAAAGATGGTAGAGGGCTCAGTGGTCGAGCATCACCACATCACTGTCAAGCATCGCGATGGACGATGGCATTGATTGGCCTAACCCCACAAGGCTGATCATTGTGGAATATTGTGGAATCATCCAATACTAAGATTTATTAGTATTGAAAGTATAAATGCTATAAGAAAAATTGTCCAGAGTGCTCATGCAACACCTCAGTTCAGTCTGTCCTGCCTCAAAATTGGCTTGCAGCATAGCAAAAGCAGACAGTGTTCAGTGACCATCACTGTGCAGGTTCTTATCAAAAAAATATTCTATTTTGTGTACCTTTGACTTTTTTTTTTTTTTTTTGCTGCGGTATCATAAGCGGTAAAAGTTCTGGCATCATGACAACACTAAAACAGACAAGTACATAAGTACAGTATATCTAAATGGAGTAGCACTGCAGAAACAGATATCACAAAGGAGGACAAGCTGCAAAAACTGTCAAGAAATGGGCGAAACAGTCTCTCAATTCTCACTTAGAAACAGAGAAGAGTAAAGAAGAGAAGTCCTTAAGAAAACTGAACGGGCTAACTAGGCAGACTTTCATTCAGGAGGATGGTGGGGCAGAGAGTTGTCAGGGAGATGTTCCAGCACTTTGTGTACACCAGTGTCTCGGTCTACAGTTTGAGTCCAATTAGGAGAGTATGTGTGCTGAATTCGGCTGTCAGGTTCCTATCTGACACTGCTTCAGTATGAAAAGGCTAATCTGTGGGAGCGCAGAGAGGAGCTGGACGGCCCGAGACAAAAACAACTGGAGCAGAGTGGATCAGAGAGGGAGGACAGCGTTTCCCAGCAACCTTTTTAGAGCAAAGAAAGAGACGGATGGAGGGCATGGCTGCAGTTTGAGTTTCATTTTTAAAAAATGGTAATAAAAAATGTGAACTTGAGAAATAACTGCACTTATCCTGAAGCTGGTTGACTCCATTTTGTGAATGTGTGCAAATATAGAGGAAAAATTAGGTAATCTAGAGGAAAACAACTGTAGAACTTGAATTCCTGTGACGTTTGTGAACAAATTTGATATGGAGTTCCCCGAGGGTCCATTTTTGGGTTGCTTCGGTTCAACGTCTACATGCTCGCATTAGCTCAGATTATGTAGATATTAGGGTTGTGCCGATTGGCGATCCGATCGTATATCGGCGACTGAAGGGATGAACAACGATAGTTTTTTTCCCCTGGCGATATTACCAGAGGTTGTGGTGAACGCACAATTAAGAGAGAGGGAGGGAGGGAGAGACAGACAGACAGATGGGCAGAGAGACAGAGAGAGAGAGAGACAGACAGACAGAGGAGGGAGAGGGAGAGAGCGGGCCTGTGTGTGTGTGCGCGCGCGCGCATATGACGGCGAGCTTACTGCAGCGATAATTAACCCTTAAAAGATAGCGCTAAACGCATTTCAGACGCTAAAATCTCCCCAAGAATCCAATCCAAACATAGATGAATGATAGGTTGTTTATAAAATAAATATATAATTCTAATGTGTGATCACTGACTTTATTAAGCCGACTGCATCTAACACAGCGACACGCACCGTGCAGCCTTATGATGGAGACGCTGTAACGTCTGACCGCAAACAAAGTAAGTGATCCGTGTCAGCTTAATATCGTGACTTTAAAAGCACCGAATTACTTGCCTTAACGAATTTCGTTATAATAAAATATGAAGAATTGTAAAATTCTTGTAATTGTAATTTCTATGAGGCTGTTCAGTCAGCTGCGGAGTCGTCGTCCCCCCCCCAAACACACACACACACACACGATGGAATCGTGCATCGGCGATCCCACAGAGTGACGATAGGACGATCTGACTTTGGGCAAGATCGCCCAACTCTAGTAGATATAATTTATTTGTCCCTAATTATGTGTATGACAACAAGATTTATATAATTTCAAGGGACTATGGCCCCATACAATCACTATGTGGGTGGAAACATATTGATTAGACTGTCCAAAATCTTAATTTAGTTAATCAGCATAAAATCAAATAATTGCTTTGTTGCAAAAAAAAAAAAAAAAAAAAAAAAAAAAAAAAAAAACCCCCCAGCAATTATTTGATTTGATTATTTTGATAGATATTGCAGTCATAATACTAGTCATGATTTCAGTGGGAACAAAGTTTCCTTTTGACATCTAGGCCCTGACAGTTTTTTCACTTTTAGTTTGGGGCTGTTTTTCATGGTTTGGCCTCTGCCCCTTAGATCCAATGAAAGGAAGTTGAAAGTTGAAAGCACATTTTTTATCTAAAATTACATGCTGTAGCTTAGAACAGAAGTTTGGAGAAGGCCTTTTTCTATTTCAACATGACAATGTCACTGTACACAAAGCCAGGTCCATAAAGCAATAGTTTTTCTATTTGGTGTGGAACAATGCCCTGCACAGAGCCCTGACCTCAACTTCATCCAACAGCTTTGGGATGAACTGGACCGCCAACTGTGAGCCAAGCCAGCTACAGATAGCAAATCCCTGCAGCCAGGTTCCAAATTCTTATGGAAAGCCTTCCCAGAATAGTGGAGGCTGCTACAGCAGCTGATTATTTCCCATGGATTTGGAAGGAAATGTTCAAAACATGTGGGTGTTCTGCCCCATAAAGTCAGCTGTCAAGGCACTAACAGGGTCACATCCCACTCATGAGTCCAGAGAATTGAAGGCAGCTCAGCCCAGGACTGAACCTGACAGGCTAAAATGAACCAGAACACAGCGCTGAACAGAGCCCACCAACGACTAGGAGAAGGATCAACCTCTGGAACCCACACAGTTCAGCTGTCAGGATGAGACGACAGAGACACTTTCAAACAGTAAAGGGAGGAGACGGAGCTGCAGCTGAGATGTGAAGGAGGTGTTGAGACTTGCCAAAGAGACACTGAAAAACTGGATCACAACACCAACTGACTCAGCTACTGTTCAGCTGTCAGACTACTAACACAAACAGACAGCTGGGTTTGTGGCTGGCATGGATACAGATAGAAGACAAAACTCGCAGGGGAACGCACTCGCACCAAGGAAACATGCTTGAGTGCCTGAGAAGGGAGGGAGTGACGAAACTCTTCTTTTCGCATCAAAGCCAGTTTAACCCAAAGAATCAGACTGAATTAATTCTGCTTCTTACAATTGATTCTGTGTTTTGGGGAGGATACATGGTGAAAGCCAAGCTCCCCTTAGCCCTTTCTTTTTTAAATCAGTTCCTTAGGAAGAGGCACATTTGAGACAAGCAGCACAGTAAAGGGAAGATGAAGCAGAGAGGAATGCACAGGATTGCCTTTGTGTGTACAGTAATTGAAATGCACATTAGCACAATGAGCAGCTACAGGTTTGGTGGTTTGTACTCTCCCAGCCATACAATTACCAACGTTTTCCCATGATGCCATCCACGGCAGCCTGAGGCCATCAATAGGCAAATTAAAATCATTCAACTGGATTAGTGGTAATGTTTACCCCAGGGTTCCAGTAAGTTTCAATTTAACACATTCTTACTTTTCTTGAAATATTCCCAGTTTTGCAGCTATAAACTCAATTCTCCATAGTTTATTAATATTCTAGCTAAAATTAGACAGATGGCACAGAATCCACAAGACGAACATGGAGTCATATGTACACTGAATAGAATAACAACTTTTCTAAGTGTTTCAAAACTTACTGGCATAATTTTGGAGAAAAAAAAAATCACTGATTCCAAGCAATCACCAAACTCCTTTTCCAACAAATTTGTGGAGCCTCTTTCCTGGGCATGCATGATTCTGAACTATATGACAACTGCAAATGTCTTACTCTGAATGGATATTGCAATTTTCTTACAATTCATAATTGCCTGGGTCCAGACCTTCGAATCCGCCCTTTCCACCGAGCCGACTGATTCTCTGGTCCGGCATCATGACATCGAACAATGGTTTCTCGATTAAAAAAGGACTGAACAATTAGCATGGCGGGGGGGACTTATGATTATCCAATCAGTGCCACAGGGCCTGATCAACACCATTGTCAAGCTGTTGTCAAGCTGTCCCTGAGAACCAAGAAGGGGTAATAACAACGGTGACCACTATAGATATTGTGAAGAACTGCATGGGAAAATAGTCCAAAAGTTTAAGGACAAAGGGCAAGGCTGAAAAACCAACACTGAATGCTGAAAAGTACACAGTGGTTTTGGAGCAACATATGTTGACCATCCAGACAACTTCTTTTTCAGATATGTCCCTCCTGTTTCAGCAAGACAATGCCAAGACACATTCTGCACATGTTCTCCAACAGCGTGGCTTTGTAGTAAAAGAGTTCAGGTAACAGACTGACCTGCCTGCAGTCCAGACCTGAGTTAATTTGCCATCTGACATAATGTCGTCGCACATTTAATCACACATTGTAATTCAATCTTGGTCATTTGGTGAAGCAGTTTGGGAAGAAATTAGGAGTGCTTGTTTTGATTCAACAGATCTTCATACTAATGCAGGAGGATCATCATGAGACTACACAAGCATGAATCAATATGAAAGAGATTAATTGTGCAGCCCTACAGTTTCCATGCAGGATTCTACAAGTGATATCTTAACAAGCCCTGGGGCCTGTTTCACAAAAGTAATTTGCAAGCCATGCTTGTGCGCAGTTCACAAATGGGAGTGTCCCATTTCACAAGTGATTGTCACAGGCAAAATGCACATACATTTGTGGGTCTTATGAGGAGGGTCTCACATGCTCATGCATAGGTTGCAGGTATGGCATTTGTCTTGATTACAAAAACGTGTTAAGAGTTAATGCAAATTCATATCTCATGTTGCAAATTTGTGCTCTGTTCGAGTATAGACATCAATCGATGAAATACCACAAACAAATGTGTTTCTTCACCATGGTGTTTTGACTCACCAGGTCTGCAGCGCAATCCGTCAGCAGCCAGCTCCTGTCCCTCTGGACACACACACGTGTACTTGGGGGAGTGTTTGTTGATTTGTGGTGCAGGCAGACACATGTAGCTGCAGCCTCCGTTCACACCTTTCTCTGTGCACCAGTTAGTACCTGCACATAAGATAATTAAGTATTGATTACTTTGACATGATGTGGAAAATCTGCAAACTAAACCAATCATTACAATGAGAAACTGGTGCTAGAGCTGCTGACCCCCCTGAAAATCCATTAAGTCGTGGTACAGACATGATTCATCACATAATTACGCTAGTGCTGAAAGGGCCAATATCTCACGTCAAAGGATGATACATATATTTTGGTTAACAAAATAATACACTGAAATCCAATCTGTGATGTTTAAACTTTTCATTTTTCTGAGTAAACGTTGAATTTCTCATGTGTCATCTTAAACTGTGAACAGTTGTTTTATCAGAAAGGAAAGAGATGTTATGTAGGGTATTCCTTATTGGCTCCTTTCTTCCATAAATCTCAGCTAAATGATGTCAGAGGTTTGCAGACCTGTGTCAATTATGAGTGCATGATTACAGCTAAAATGATGATCATTAGGTACTCCTTGTACCTGAATCATGTGAAATTACAGTCATTTATGATTAACTTTCTTTTCATTAACCTTCATTAACTCACAGCCTCTGTTACTGTAAAAAAAAAAAAAAAAAAAAAAAAGCAAATCTTGAGGTTGCTGTGATGTCACCATGTCTGCAGGACTGATGAATAAGACGACTTTCCAGCCCAACAACCATTAAAGCCCATCCCTTCTTCCTGCCCCTCTCTCTGCAGCATTTCCCTCTCCTCCGTGCCCTCCCGGCAGGAGCTTACCCGACAGCTGGATCAGTTCATGGTACACTATGATGTCCTGCGGGTCATTCAGGTTGCTGGCCAGCGTCACCACGTCAGAGCCGGTGAACTTGTTTGCACCATAGATGGCTTCATTTTCACCGTCCGTCCAGAAGACTCGATCCTAGGAAGGACAGAAAAATACGTCTCATTTTTCCATTAACAGCTAAAAAGCTTTGATAACTATAGTACTGATGCTATCTCGACTGAAGAAAATAACATAAGGCCACACACACCTCTGTATCAGGGTCAGTGTATTATCACGCTTTAACAAAGACCATTTACCAAAGTAAGGAAAACTGTTTAAATAAAGTAATCCATTGTTAACCTTATCTTAGCTTTAATTGGTTTAGTCGACCAAAATCAGCCTGACCATAAATCAGTTTGAAGTAAGACTGTTATCAGTATCGATATCAGTATTGGAAACACCTCCCATACAGCCTATAATACTGAGTCAGGTACGTAGGAATATGCATATCCACATACAAATCTGATATTACGTAATGGGACCCTGTTACTTCCCAGCAGTGGCCCATTTTTCAGCATTTTCAGCAATCATATCACATCCATACAGTGTTAGGGCTCTATTATAGAATAAGAATAAGAACGGGCTTTCTTTATGCTACTTTCTGGAATCTGGTGGTGGTGGTGGTGGTGTGCAAGCAATTACAATTTCCAAAACAGTAACTATATTACAGTTGCTATTTCAATTTACTCTGAGCTACAGAGCGACATCATGGGTACCTGGTAGGCTATCCTATGACATGTACATGTGGCAGGTCACATCAGCTGTTGGCCAAGAAGCTAAACGAAAGATGGAGGATGAGGGAGAGAGGCAGACATTTCACAGGTGGAAGTACAGTTGTTACCCTGAGTTTGTTTGGTTCCTCGAATGAGAATCTGTGGTGATGGAATCTAATTTGAAGGCCACACTCGAAGAGGTCGACTTTGTTTTTACTACAGCAGACATCAGGACAGCTAACAACCAAAGCTGCGTCTAACAGTTCACTGGATCAGAAGTTCAACTTTGGGGCGTTAAGTTAACAAAGTAATATAGTAATATAAAGTAATACAAAGTAATATACCTGTAATTATATAACAAGTAACAATTACTTTTGATACAAGTAAAAACTAAAGTAATATTACTTATTAAGGACTAATAAAGTAAAAAATAATTTATTCTACTTTGAGTAACTTGTCCAACACCAGTACTGAGTATTGGCTGATTTGAAAAGTTCAGGTATCGGAATTGGAACCGGAGCATCTCTAGTTTGAAGTACCCTGCCAGCTAGTCTGAAACAAGAATTTAAGTGCCCACGTAAATACAATTATCCTGCTTCATTTTAATCAACTCTTTCTTCAGTAAGAAACACTTTACTCATTGAACTTGATCACCAACTCACTGCAAAGCTTGTTTTCCTACCAGAAGAAGAGGCTGATTTCTACAAGCAATACCACATGGAGAGTGAGCTGAGGTTCAGCAACATTTTTTTTTAAATTACAGAAAAAAAACAACCAAAACTCTTTGAAAAACATAAGAGATATTGCGTTCTTTTCTTCGCAGTCAGATGTTCAGATGATTTTCCCCTCACAAACGGGTTTGAGGGGCTTGTTGAATATAAATACTGTGCAAAATGGAGATGGAAAGATTCTACATGACAAATTCAACCATCTGTGTACTGAGACCATCTGTGTGGAATTGCTGCACTGCACTTTGCAGGGACCACCTGCCAATCAAATTCATGTCTCTCAGACTGAATTTTCAGTGGCTTTGTGTTTTGGTCTGTTCAGCATTGATGTTTTAACTGTTGTTAAATGTTTATTCCCCCCAAAACTGAACTTCCTGTGCAACAGTTTTTTTCCCCCGTGACGGAGCTACTTGACCGCAAGTGATGAGAGCACGGAGCGGGAAATGTTTCATGGACTGGTTCTAAGTTTACACCTCTATCAGCTGGAAAAAGGAAGAAACAAAATGTAAACGGTTACTAATTATTACCGCTACTATAATAAGTGTTATAGCCTGCTGTTTCGTTAAAAACCCTTTGTGCTAAAATTGTGCATCATGGTGTTCAGACATGAGCTGTGCCTTAAGCACAGTGTCTGCATGTGAATAAATGTGTCATCTGTCTGAGCGAGAGCGAGCTGGCAGTTGTATGAGTGGGTGGAGGTGAGAGAGACAGCCAGAGAGCCACATGTCCATGATCCTATGATTCAGAGGGATGTGGAACATACAGTACAGATATATGAAGAGTGCAGATTTTAAAACAGCAGATATAATTATTAGTACTTAATATTAGGACTGAGTACAGACACACACTATAGTTTTCATGATCCACCTGCTTTCTCTATGTTAATCCCCTCACTAGAACAGTGCTGATTTAAGCTAAACATGCCAGCCGTGTGCTCACTAGAATGCAAATTCTACACTATTCTGAATGTTTTACAGATGATATGATGAGTAAAAGTTCACTTGCATCTTTAATTTACTTTCATTTAGTTTTGAACCAGAAATTAAACTGAGAAATGACAATGAAGGGCAGCACCATGTTAACATGTCTACTGAAAAGTTACGTTTTCTCCAACATACTGAACATGGTTGGTCTCACCAGCTAGAGGCACACATTGGACAACTGAGTGAATGTAGACAACAAAACAGCAGCCATATTTATATAAAATAGGAGGGTAAAACACAGGTGTTACACTGACAGAGAAATGAACATTCATCAGATTAGTTTGCCCTACTAATTTATACTGCATTCTCTCATGAAAAGCCAAAGATACAGATGCAAAACATTAAATGTGGATTGGATTTTGATGGATTCGTGGGCAACAAGAACTGTAATGTTGACAGTTGAAATGATGGACTGAACAAATGTGAGTGCCAGATAAAATTTAAATGCTAAAAAGGATGAGCTCAAAATAGCATTTGGAATTGAATCTAGACCACTAAAGGGGACAACAATTTTTTAAATTGGTCCAATATTGAATGAGAGCACTGAAGCCAGCAAAAGCAAAACCAAGCTGCAATGTAATCCATCCAGCACCTGTGCTGTCAAGTCCACTAATAGTACTAAATCTGCATTCTCTGATCCCAGAGTTCCTCTAAACTACAGAGGTATAAGTCTGATCAGTACGGTATACAAATTATATTCAGGTGTCCTTAATAATAGACTTAATAACTATTTGGAGTCTTATGGAGTGTTAGTGGACGAACAGAATGGATTTAGGAAAAATAGGGCCTGTATCGATCATATTTATACCATCACCTCTGTAGTGCGAGCCAGACTCCAAGAAGGTAAAAACACATTTGCGTGTTTTGTTGATTTTCAGAAAGCATTTGATTGGGTCAATAGAGATCTTCTGGAGTATAAATTATTGTGTGCTGGCATTGATGGTAAATTTTACAATGCTATCAAGTCTCTGTATAAAGCCCCAGTTGCTTGTTTACAGCTAAATAATCTCAAGACTGGCTGGTTTCCTACACCATTTGGAGTGAAGCAGGGTGATGTGCTCTCCCCTTCTTTATTTGCCTTCTATGTGAATGATTTAGCTCAAGAAATCAAGCAGCTCAATTTGGGCATTCCAATTGATGATTTGAATTTAAGTATTTTGTTATTTGCGGATGATATTGTTTTGCTTGCTGAAAATGAGATTAATTTACAAGAAATGCTGAATATTATGAGTTCATGGTGTAGTAAATGGCAACTTGCCATCAACAGTGAGAAAACTCAGATTTTACATTTTAGAAAACCCTGTGAGCAGCAGAGCGACCACATATTTCAGTTTGGATTAAGGCCTCTAAAGTATGCTACGTCATACAAATATCTTGGTTTTGTTTTTAATGAAAATATGACTTTCTCTGTTGGAAGAAAATCATTGGCTGAGTCAGCGGGGAGAGCTTTAGGGTCTGTAATGTGTAAAATGAAATCGTGCCCTGACCTCGGTTTTTTGACATTTTCAAAACTTTACGATTCAATGGTTGGCTCAATTTTATTTTATGCAGCAGGTGTGTGGGGTTTTAAAGATAGCCCTGAGAGTATTGCTATTCAGACTCGTGCCATGAGGTGCTTTCTCGGGGTTCATAAATATACTGCTAAGGGGGCTATTGAAGGGGACATGGGATGGGTGTCGTGTCTTGTGAAACAGAG
>JAJHUR010134673.1:0-10620 GCA_027495735.1 Lutjanus campechanus
GATATTACCAGAGGTTGTGGCTAACACACAGTTCAGCGAGGGAGGGAGGGAGAGACAGGCAGAGAGACAGAGAGAGAGAGACAGGCAGAGAGACAGAGAGAGAGACAGATAGACAGAGGGAGAGGGAGAGAGGGGCGTGTGTGTGCGCGCGTGCATATGACGGCGGAGGTAACTGCGGCTATAATTAATTGATTAACAAGAACAAATCACCATGAATTCAAACACTTCTGACCCTTAGTGCACTAGATTAATAAGTTTCCAAATGACTTCTGTGTTAAATACTGTCAGTGATGCAGCATAAGGACGGATTTACCTCCATCAGCTGGCGGTAGTGAAATGCGCCTGTCACAGAAGAAAAACGCTAAAATCTCCCGAAGAATCCAACGCGGTGAATAAAAGGTTGTTTTTTTTTTTAAATAAATATATAGGCCTAATCCTAACTTGTGATCACTGATTAAGCCGACTGTATCTAACACCTGTCTCTTATACACATCTAGATGTGTATAAGAGACAGACATAGCGTCTGACGTTACTTTCTAATCTGCCTGCGGAGCACACGCGGGTGCGCGCTTTGCTGACACAGCAAAGGCGAATTTATGAATGGGAAAGAGATGTTGATATGTATCATTGCGCATTTTTAAATGGTTATATGGAAACGGGACGTTTTCTAGTGGGCATACGGCGTATGCCTGCGTATCACGTAGACTACACCACTGCACGTCAGGCGCATTGCACAGCAAACTTAAATAGGCCTATAGAAAAAAGTCACAAAGATAACTTGCTGTCATAATTTAAAAAAAGGTACAGTAGTCAATAATGATCAGTTATTAAAAGCGTCTGCTGTCTATTACAGTAGTAGTGTCTATACAGTAATATTTTTGTGTCGACAGTGTCAAATGGAAGAACTTTTATTTTGAAGAGGACAGTGAAAGGAAGCACACTTGCCTGAATTTCCGTTTATTCGTTTATTTGCCAAAAACGAAAAAACGAACCGTTTTTTTAAATTTTGTTTTTTTGCCCAAAAACGAAAAAACAAAATAACGACTCGTTTCTTTGTTTCTGATTGTGTCAGTTATTCCCAGAAAACAAACGGTTAAAAGGTACCTTGGTCAACCAGGTGGCTTGTTTATACCTCACAGTTAGGTCTCTGAATCAGTTAGGTTTATAGAATTTGATTAAGTTGTATGACTGCTGTGAGGAACTTTGCCACAAGCCTAAAATCTAAATGGAAATACAGTAATGATAATATACAACATGACAGAAGGTGCTGCTGACTGCTCTCACTGATTCATCCTCTATAGCATGGCCTGATGTAAGCAGGCTTCTCTTTGGCTCAGTGTGTTCAGTAATTATCTGATTATTTCTGCAGAGTGCTGCCAGTGGCTGCATTGCATTTCCACAGTTTATTGAGACAAGTCAGACTCAGTGTGCAAGCTTAGCAGATTGGGCTCTGCTGGATGATGACCAGGAAGAGAAGCAGCTCCAACAGACTCCACTGCAGCCTGAGAGCCGCTACACACACGGAGCTGCGCACAGGAGACGACACTGAGGTAAGACCCACAACACACATTACAATGCTTGTGAACACACACCAAATCATTTAAACCTGCTCTGATATCTGAACCAGGAGCATCATTGGCATCTGTGCCAGAGTGAATCATGACAATGAGGACAAATAAAACTGTTATGTATCAGAATAAATGTCTGGAGATGTACCATCATCTTTTTGAGTGGATTAGTAGTTTTCCAGATATTTTATAGGTAATTCAGATAAAGAATCATATTGATTGTATTATGCATCTTTAAGTAGTCTGTTCATGTATCTTTTCTTGAGGCTGATTTTGTCATTAATTCACTTATGGTAAATTCAATGCCAATCAGTTAGTGTGAGGAATTTTTCATAATGCCTTGTGGTGTTGGTAACAGAGTGAATATAATCTGAGTCAAGAGGATTTTTGGACATTTTTACAGCTCAGGCACTGTGTTCTGACCGTTAGGGGGAAAAAACTTCCAACTCAGATTTAGTTTTTCTTTGAGCTTATTTGAGATGTACACCCACCCTGTTTGGAGTGTATGAGACTAACTTAGGAAAAAGATGTGGGTTAAACAAATTGCACAAGACAGATGTGAAATGGTTGCAACCTTTTAGCATACTTGTTCCTGTAAAGCTCAGTGCCAGTGCATTCGGAATGAACCACTAAACAGAAGGTACTGCACTCTAAGTTAAATTCAGCCCTTTTTATGTGGATATCCAGTCAGTGCTGATGGTAGATGCAATAAATTCCTTCATCCGCAGTGCTTAAATTGACAGAGAAAGCTAAATTTTCCTGCTGGCAAATCTGTCTTGTTCCTGCAACTGGTGGTGATGTCACAGTGATGTAGTTGGTGTTAAGGACGAAAAATAGGCTATTTCAGCTTGGATTTCTAGTCTGTGTCTGGGTAGCCGGGGGTTACAATTTATTGCAGTTACCATCAGCACTGACTGAACATCCACATGAAAAGTGTAGAATGTTCCCTTGTATCCATCAAACTCAAACTAAGGAGCAGTGACACCTGCTGGATGAAAGAAGCTGACAGTCTTGTACGCATGTTGTATTTCTGTGAAATATGGAAGGATGCTATTGCTCTCCTGAATAAATCATTTCAAATCATTGACTATATGTAAAGATGGACAACGTGAGAGCTCCCCAAAAGTGAAGTCAAATAATCTCAATCGCCCTCTGGTGGCTGGCTGCAGTACAGGTCATAAATCCTGCCTCCCTGATGTTTTTTTTTTTTTGGTGCAAAAAAACAAAACAATTACAGAACAAGTGAAGACAAGTGCATAAGAGCTCAAACAAGATTACAATAGACCAAAACAAAAATAAGGGACTGTTGTGTCAAAAAGTCTCTGAAGTTATGCCAGAATGATCTGACTCAAGGTCTTGTTGAACTTGTTTGAAAAATCACTCATCAAAGTAATTCAAAGCTCAACCTGAAGACAAAGAAAAGATCACTGGAAGAAGAGCATTTTCTGTCATAAGGAGTTTTATTGATCTCTTGGTGCAAGAAAATCAACAAACTGAAAAGCACTTGTTGTATTTGTACATATATGTTCCTATGGGTATGTATCCTTATGGTCTTTTGCAAACCTCAGCCTGGCTCTCCTTTGCTTCTCATTGATGAAGGGCTTTTTTCTAGCTTTACACGACTTGAGCCCTGCCCCTAGGAGCCTGTTTCTCACCGTTTTCACCGTGCACGTCACCCCAGCTGCCATTTGCCATTCTTTTTGTAGGTCACTTGATGTCATCCTATGATTTCTGAGTGAAATTTGAACGAGTTGATCATCACCCCGGTCAGTGGAGAGTCGTTTTCGCTCTCTGCCGGTCTGTATCTTTGTTCTTTGTTTGCCTCTGTATGGAAGGAAATGGTTATGATGGTTTATTGATTAGTATTATTCTTTCTATTGAGATATATTCTGTGAGAGAGTTGAGCCAGTGATCTTCCAGTTTTGGAAGATTATTTTCTTGGCGATAGTTAGAGAAATGAGCAGTGGGTTGTTGTATTTGGTTGGGGGGGCTACATATGTGGTATCTCCCAGCAGACGGGACTCTGCAGCCCAAGATAGTGGAGAGATTCTCAGTGACTGCTGTCCAAAAGGAGTGAACTGGTTGACAGACCCAAGTGGCATGCAAATAATCATCAGTGCTACCCAGTGTGCACTGTGAGCAGGTGTCTGTGTCTACCAGTCCCATTTTAAGTATTTTACTCTAAGTGATGTGGGTTCTGTGGATGGTTTTATATTGTATAAGTTGCAAATTTGTGTGTGTAGTCATAGAGAAGATGTTTTTATTCATTTGTATCCAGAAGTCAGGGTTGGGAGAGATAGATAAGTCATTTCCCTGTTTTATGATTGGGAGTGTTATGGTGGTGTCTGAGATGGATATAAGTTTATAAAGTTTTAATGTGATTTTTTTATTTTATTATTATTATTTTTTTGAATTTGTGATTTCCATAATCTCCTTGTTTAGTTTAGACAGTTGTAGCTAGTTGTTAGTTATATTAATTTTAGATTTGATTAGGGATTTTAATTGTTGGTCGTGAAGGAACTGATCCCTCCCAACCCCGTACTCCTGGATTAAAATATTGAAAGATATGAACTGGTTATTTAGAAACAGGTGATGGAGATGAGTGATTCCTTTTTGTTGCCATGCTGGAAAGAAAACAGGGGTGTTGTGCAGTTGGAAGTCCAGGTTGTGCCAAATTGGGGTGTATCTACATGGTGCAAGTGATGATTTAGTGATTTTGTTGGTTTTCCACCAGGCTGCCAGAGTCATATGAATTATGATATTCTGACAGTAGTTCATCTTCTTGATTGATTGCGGTAGGAAGGGGGGGGTCTGCAATTGAAGTTGTTCTGCATTGATTTTGTTCTAACCCTAGCCACGGGTTATTGTAGTTGTGCTTGTTTGTCCATTTAAATAAATACTGTAGTTGATTTGACAGGAAGTAGTGGAGAAAGTTTGGTGCCTCTAAGCCACCTTGTGATTTCCTATTTTGTAATGTTGAAAGTGAGATTTGGGGTTTTTTGGTGTTCCAATAAAATTGAGTCGTTAATGAGTTTAATGCTAAACCATTTATCAGTGGGAGTGGTGGGGATCATAGAAAACAGGTAGTTAATCTGAGGGTAAGGTCTTCATTTTGACTGTACCTATTCGTTCTATGAAAGTTAGTGGGAGCTTAATCCAGCGTTTGAAAGCATCTTCTTTTTCTTTTTTTTAAGCAATGAGGTGTAATTAACATTAATGACTGACAGCCTGGAGGAAATATTAATTCCTAAGTATTTTATATTACTGGTGTGAAGTGGGAGTGGGAGATCTCGGGCTGCAGAGTCCCAAGAATCCCCAATGTTAATAGGTAACGCATGAGCCAAACACGTCAAATAAATTGTGGTTTCTGTTATTTTAGGTAGTTCTTATGCTGATATTTATTCCAGTGTTCATTTGTTTTGATCAGTTTGGTTTTAATTACTTATTTGATGCTATAAAAAGGGACTCTCATGCCATGATGGACAGCTCAGCTCTGCTGGTGATTGAATCTGCCAGTTGTGTGGGCAGGAATTTGAAAGCATGACGACTGCACAGACACTGGCTCTAAATGACGTCACTAGTGCCAAAGGGCAGTTTTGGACAGTGGGAGGAAGATGGAGCCACGGTGTCAATCTTTTATTTATGTCAGTGTTTTAAATACAGTTGATAAAATCTCCAGCGTTATGCATTTTGTCTGTTACTGCAGTGGTTCTCAACTTAATGGGTCTGTGGCAGTGGCACTCTGTCAGAGGATCTGTTAAAAGTATTCAGGTTAATTTATTTAATGATCAGGATATCAATATCCGTCCAACAAGGTCCACGTTAGGTGTTGGGGGACCAGGACACCCTGACGAGAAGTTGGCTACTGGAACACAACAGACATGGAGCAGGACAGAGAACAAGACACTGCTATATAGATATATATATATGTATATATATATATATATATATATATATATATATATATATATATATATATATATATATATATTCAAATGAGTTGAGAATCACTACTCTACTAAAAGCAGCATAAAGGTAATATGAGACTTTTTATAATCTGGTTTTCAAAAAAAGCAAAGAACTTTCCATCTATGGCCTGGCTCTAACGAGGAGAGCAAGGGACTTTTTCATCGTCACCAGTGGTTAAAAGATAACACACAGGGCTGTACGGGACTCTCCACCTGTATGAAGTAATGCACTGAAATTACAATATTCAAAGCACTATAATGATTAGAGTTGATTCTGTTTTATGCCCTAACTTGTTATGAAAGTACATGAAATAATGTAATGGATGTAATAATGAACAGTTAAAACGAATATAACAAAAGAATTGAAGTCACTGATCAGCTGAAAACAGCATGAAAGGGTAATGTGAGCTGTTTAGGCTATAGAGTGGAAGGCGAGGCACTTCCCTTCAACACAGTGAGTTAGATGACATGCAGACAAAACGGACATTACCAAACTTTCCAGCTGGGTTAGGCAATACGCAGAGAGCAGGAGAGCAGAAAGCGCTATAATGATTGTAGTTGATTCTGAGCTTAGTAATGAAATGTTGTGAAGCATATGAAATGTGGAAACTATAACAGTGAACGGGAACATGATTGTAAGATTGTGTGATAACAAATTGTTGATTATTGATTACTGAATGATGATTGGTTAACTATATTTGAATATAAGAGGTGAAAAAGCTAAGAAATGAGTCAAAGAGTAAATCATGTGAAAAGATGTGAGTGAAGAGGCAATGGGTGATAAATTGAAGAACCCTTTGCTCTGATAAACTTCTGTAATCAAACCGGAAAGTAAAAAGAAGTAATGCTAATTGACCAAATATGGAGGGGTGAAAAGAGGAAGTGGATGCCACGGCAGAAATGAGATTTGGACACACTGGGGGGAAGGGTTATGGATGTCATGATGAAGTGCAAGTTAGGCTCTGACGCGACGGGAGCCACTATAAAAGATGAAACACACCAAGGATCGGGGTTAGTCCTCGGCCGTCACTCGGAGTTTGGGAGCATGCTGACAGATCGACCACTGAAGAGCATCGCATCACGAGCCGAAAACTTCAACTACGGAGACGGAGCAGATGACCAGCCAAGACATCGCAGAGAAGGGAACTCAACAATCTACGGCTGAAAAGAGAGCGTTGTGCGGAGGGGGACTAACCATTTCCACCCAGCCGTAGATCTTCAATTGAAACACAAGATTTGGACTTTGGACAAAGTCAGAAGCTTCGACAAGATTCATCAGTTCGGCAGTAAAGGAAGGACTGCATCGGCCGAGCACCACTTCCCTCTTTCTCCTCCCAAAAGGACTTTTTAATCTTAGAATACAGCTTCTCACCCAGGTTTGAATTTTAAAAGAATTTTAATTATCAGAGATATTAAGAGTATTGATGTACTATTTGAATAATCAATTTTGAATCAATTAATGCTGTATGCTTGCCATTGCTTAAATTTAGCAATAAAATATAATCTATGCATTTAAAGAGTCGTTGTGGACATTGAGTATGTAACATCTCTAAGGTAGTAATTATTAGGTGAAGTGTGTTTGACAACTTTTGAAGGTTCTAATTGGTTATTCTAGCTCAACTAAATTAAACAGATCCTTGGGGCTTATTTTCCTAGCCACTAAACAATATCCTAGCAACCATACCAAGTGCCATGATCAATGAGAGGAGAGCTGCCGTTAACGGGCGTGGCTAGTGCAGTATCTGATACTAGGGCTATTCTGTCAGGTGCTGTGCTAGGGTAAACAGGGTAGGCGTCCGGAAGAAGGTAGTTAGAAGCTAGGCGTGTCTCCTCGCCACCAGCTTGAACAGTCCTCTGTTTAGTCCTGATAGTGTAATACCTAGAGGCCAGAGGATCGGACCCGTTAGACGGAGAGCTGGACCAGTACCTCCTGTACAGGGGTAACTCGGGATCTAACAATATATATATATATAGGGGTGCTATATATATATATAGATAACAAATTTTTCAGGCCACTGGTCATAAAAATGAGAAAACCTAAATACTTTAGAAATCTTTCAAAAACTTGTTTAAATATGTTATTGTTATTTATTTGGCAAATAACAAACTGAAAGAAATAAATAGTCCTTTTTCACACATAATAACCAAAAAACTTCATATTTTGTATAGCCTCCTTTGGCCTTGATAACAGCTTGCATTCTTGCTGGCATTGTTTTTATGTACTTTTCCACAGTCTCTTTTGTTATTGAGTTCCAAATAGTTTCTAGCTGTTCCCACAGACTTGCTTTAGATGAAACTTTTGTGTGATCAAACTTTGAACCTACTAAATCACAGATTTGTTCAATAGGATTCTAATCCGGACTTTGACTTGACCAGTCCATCAGTTCCAGTACTCCAGGGAAGGCCTGGAAAATATGGCAACATCGAAATATTTCAAAAACCCGACTCACGGGCCTATCCGGAAAAGCCCGTCACATGAGGTTGAATACGCTG
Source organism: Lutjanus campechanus (assembly GCA_027495735.1). Classification (NCBI taxonomy): domain Eukaryota; kingdom Metazoa; phylum Chordata; class Actinopteri; order Lutjaniformes; family Lutjanidae; genus Lutjanus; species Lutjanus campechanus. Next base: position 8,030 of record JAJHUR010134673.1, read on the forward strand.
AGCCCCCGGCCACCTTTGGACCGATGGACAGGCTCGACAAGTTATTTGCAGAAATCTCGAAGATGAATAAAACCCTGCAAAGTGTTGCAACTGACATCTCAACTATTAAACAAACAATGACGGAGCTGGGTACTACAGTGTTGGCCACGCAGGCTGGGAGAGGCAGAGGCCTGCATCGTGAACCTGGAGGAGACGTCAGAGCAGCTGAATGACAAAGGGAATATGGATAAACACATGGAGGCTCTGTGGAACCGAGTGCAGGCCCTGGAGAACCAAAGCAGGCGAAATAATGTAAAATTGGTGGGACTGAAGGAGACCTTTGGTACTAATGGGACTCTGACTGACTGTGTGCATAAGATCATTTCGGAGGGGCTTGGTGTGGAAATGGATGAGGAATTCGAGATCGAACGGGTGCATAGGCAACTGGCACCGATGCCTAATACAGATCAGCCCCCGAGACCAGTTCTGATCCGCTTCCTGAGGCAGTCAGCGCGGGACAAGGTGATTGGTGCAGCTAAAGAGAAGCGAGGGTTTGAATGGGAAAAATGCCGTCTGTCTATATTTCCTGACATGTCGAAGGAGCTAGCACAGAAGAGGAAAGCTTTCACATTAGTGAAATGTAAACTACACAAGCTCAACATCAGGTAGGCCTACACACTGGCCTTCCCTGCAACACTGCAGCAGCAGCAGAGAAGTTCATCAATGAACATAGATGGAGAGAAACTGGACTAAACTAAATGGAGTAAGGTGAATTTTGGACTATGCGTCTAACCTCAGTTGTATGATGTATGTGCGCGATTCTTCTGTCGGCGTGAAGCGGAAACCATGGGAGCGGTGATAATCCCACGGACCTATCTGGAGTTTTATCTTATTGTTATTTTCCTTTTGTGATCGCGAGCAGCACTCAGTGCTCCAATACTGGCTGTGTGAGGACAGCTGGACAGTTTTTGTGGGGAGCATACGTCAGTCCGACTACCCAATACTCCCAACTACCCATTTCTCCAACCACCCATTACTCCGACTGCCCGATATTCCGACCATGGCTAAACAGAATATAGCGATGCATAGGCGATGCATAGGCGATGCATAGGCGCAACCCACGGCGGGTGGTAACGTCCATTCCGACATCCCAATAAATATAAAAATAAAATATTTAAACCCTTTTCAGATGTGGTATATTCCTTAATGGTGATGTAGATGTGGATGTGATGAAGAAATCTCCGTTGACACTGACTTGCAGTTGTAACAGCACTTTATTACAGAAGTCAAGACAGCATCAAAACGAGCAGCCGGTATACTCGGAGAGGACAGCCAATATCGCTCTAACCTGGACTTCTCTGCATGCTCTTTTTAAAGGCTATTTGCCTGACATTTTTAGAGCACACCTGGTTGCAAATATCCTAACTGACAACCTATGACCTAACAGATGCCCTTCTCTGGCCGGGGTCACTGACCAATCCTGGTGACCACAAATAACATTCCAAAAAAGGAATCCTTTACTCCAACAACATTCCTCATACATTACATAGGATGAGAAGTTGCTGATGAGAAGATACTACATTAGCTAGCGATGTTGTCAGCGTACTACAACAGTTTATCACTGAGTGATAAAATAAGTTATGCTGCTAAATTAACACTAGTGAATGGGATACGTCTTAATGACCCATACGCGTTAGATGCAGGTGAGTGGATAAATGACGAGAAAAAATGGGCCGGACTTCAGTGGCTGGACATCGATTCTTACCTGATCAAGACACCAAGTGTCTATTCCCGGGAGAGCCTGAAATCCTACAAGACACTGGATGGCTACAGCTATGTAACAGACAATCATGTTCAGGACATACTATTACACGATTACAACATTGAAAACTTCGTGGCTCTGAAGACTGAGGTGCTGCCTAGTCAAAGACAAGGGAAGAGGACGGAGATGTATAAAGTCTGGGTAATTGTGAACAAGAAAAACAACTGCATCCTGACCGCGAACTGCACCTGCATGGCTGGGTATGTAATTTAGAATAATATAACGTTACAAATTAGGGTTGTGCTGATGGGCGATCCGATGTATATTGGCGATTGAAGGGATGAACAACGATAGTTTTTTTCCGTTGGCGATATTACCAGAGGTTGTGGCTAACACACAGTTAAGCGAGGGAGGGAGGGAGAGACAGGCAGAGAGACAGAGAGAGAGAGACAGGCAGAGAGACAGAGAGAGAGACAGAGAGAGAGACAGGCAGAGAGACAGAGAGAGAGAGGGAAAGGGAGAGAGAGGGCGTGTGTGTGCCCGCGCGCGTGCATATGACGGCGGAGGTAACTGCGGCTATAATTAATTGATTAACAAGAACAAATCACCATGAATTACCACCATGACCCTTAATGCACTAGATTCATACCTTTCCAAATGACTTCTGTGGTTAAATACTGTCCGTGATGCAGCATAAGGACGGATTTACCTCCATCAGCTGGCGGTAGTGAAATGCGCCTGTCACAGAAGAAAGACGCTAAAATCTCCCGAAGAATCCAACGCGGTGAATAAAAGGTTGTTTTTTTTTTAAATAAATATATAGGCCTAATTCTAACTTGTGATCACTGAT
>JAJHUR010134691.1:0-18292 GCA_027495735.1 Lutjanus campechanus
AGATAATGCATGGAGGTTGAAGAAGGACTTTGTCACCGGAGACCAGGGTGTACATTGCAAGCTAGCACCTAGCTGGTGAACACGGTGGAGCTTTTAGAAGCTGAAGAGGTAGAAGTTTTTCTCAGATGTTGGTGGAGACCATAAACAGAGCTAAAAGACAGTGAATGTTAGAATTACATTCATCAAGTCAATCAATCTAAATTGCTCTTCATGTTGCTCTCTGTTTTCTGGATGTACAATAAGTTCATCATATCAAATTAAAAGCTGTTAATATGTCAAGTGTTTACAGGTTGTTTCAGCTTCACCCAACTAACCAAAACATCAGTTGCTGCAGGTTTCAGTTCAGAACAGCTTTGACTTTTTAAAACATAACCAAGATCACAATCTTTCCCTGAACTCAAAATATGTGGAAATTGAGTTTCAAAAGTATGTCTTAACCCACTCATACTTCATAAAATATAGAACATGCCACACATACATAACATATAGCTTCATTCACATAGCAAATATTCAAATTTTAAAATAATAATAATGATATTATGAAACTAGCACCCAGCTTATCTGCTTATTTAGGAATGTGTGGGTGTAGTTTAATCAGATTTGAGTGACCTGGCAAACAACCCTGCCAACTGTCATCGGATTCTGATTCAAATGTTGCTAAATCCTCACTGGAGCAAAGAAGTGATGTCTTGTGCCCATGCAGGAAGCCAAATGCTCAGAGTAAGGAGCAGACTGAGAGAGTACGTTATGGGGACTTCCAACAAAGGTGGGACCGAGTCATTGTTTTCGAAGTCACAAGTAATACTTACTTACTCTTGTAACTCAAGTTACAAGGCAAGGCAGGCAAGTCCCAAATCAAAAGCCACGACAAAACTGAAGAGCCCAAAGTAAAGTCCCAAGTTCAGACTGACAAGTACCAAGTCACTTTATAACTTCCAGTTCACTAATGTGGTCTTCACCAAATGCCATTTTAACAACAGAAAGAACTTAACTCACAGTTCTTTGTGCAACTTCAAATGTCGAACAAAGTTCAATGTTGTGTCTCCGTCTGTAATCTTTGACCTGCATCTTTTGCGTGCTGCAGCTTGCTTGGTGTGACCACCCTGTAGTTTTTGGACATGAACAAAAATCAACTTTGGTATCATTTTTTTCCCAACCCGAGCTCAGTAATGTAACATTAGTGCTTGCTTCAGGGTTCTCTCCTGCAACTTGATTGGATGCTGTCAGTTCAGTTCAAACAAAGTGCATTTTAACCAAGAGCTTTTAGTTAGCTTTGAAGCTATATGTAACATTTCGGCATTAAAATATTTAAAAAACAGACATATGTTGTGTATTATGTTGAGATGTGTAGCTACATCATCCTTCTGCTAGTAACTAGCCAAAACCTCCCGGATATGTGGGATCAGTATGAGAGTGAGGGAGGAAGTGAGCAAACAGGATTAAATGTAACATGAACAGAACTTACATATGACCTCAACCGTGACCATGATGTCTGCAAGATTTCAGTCATGTCAGATAAATTTTCATGTGCCATACATTGATACAGGAAAGAGTCCTAAAACCTGGAAATGAGTTAGCATATTAGCACTTCCTCTTCCCTTGTCTCAAAGGCTTTTCGGTATCTTGTATTAATCGTTATTCTTTCGTCATCACACCAAACACTAGTAACTAAGTGGGGCTGACATTGAGTCATGTGACTGTGGTGTTAATGTTCTTACTTCTGGCAATTGCGTTGACCATTTAACAAAATTCATAAGTCGTGTTCATTTGTGACAATCTTACTGAGCAAAGCTTCAGTATCATAAATATCATAAACCTTTAAACATAAATTTATTTTCTGCACTAATCCAAGATTCAATCTGTTGCACTTCACCCCAGTAAAAAGCCGAGTATGTCCTGCTGTTTACTGGTGGTGATTATGTGATGTGAGTTCAAACAAAAAAGCTCAAAATGGGCCTCATTCACTAACGTGTGAAGAAATGTTCTTGCTCTGTGCACAAAATAAGTTCCCACACAAACATACCGTCTAATTCATGAACATGTGCACTGGCCAAGTTTGTTCTTACCGTTTTGCGTCATTCTAAATTGACCCTTTGCTAAGCCCCACCTCCAAACAGCAACTGTCCAATCATACCTTAGCAGCTGTAACTAGAGCTGTCAAACTTTCCATTTGTACATGTTGAAGCGGTGTGCAGGAGGCTCTGAGAGGAGTAATACTCGTCGTTTCATGAGTCTGGATGGTGGCGTCTTTTTTGTCTTCTCTCAAAAACGTGAGACACGAGAGCACACGTGTGGTGAATGGATTAAACTCTGTCTTCACCTGTTCTAACATAATGTTAACATGACCAGCTAAGTAAAACCAGGTTACTAGCTGCAGTAACTTTACCTCCAGACAAACTTGTTAGATCCCACTGCGTCTGCATTTGTTCTGTGGGGGTTTGAGGAGGAGGATGGGGCTGATGCAGAATCAAAGTGAGTCGACGATGGTGCATCTCTGCCTCCTGTCTCAGCAGAGTCGGACGGTTCTCCACCGGGCAGCGGGTGGGATGAAGCTGCATTCAAGACGGAAATACGGGACAGCCGTACTTCTCAGCTGACTCAAGTTGAGTTAAAAGTAGCTTGTGTCATTATTTTAACGAACAGAATCAGAGGTTGCGTTTGTTTACTTCTCTACAGATTCTAAGAGCTCGTGTTGCAACAATTTCCTCCCAATTTCGATGTTAAATCTGCCATCGTTATCACTGTAAACTGCATAAATGTAGTGTGAGAATAGAGAGCTTGGCGGGCTTAGCAACAGTAACTAAAGAGGGCGGGGCTTAGCGAAGGGTCAGTTGACAGGCTTGTGCCCGCTGTTTGCAGTCTGCATACTGCCACGCCCCCATTTCTCCATATAAGGAAATATGTTAGCACAGAAAAGTATCATGAGGAAAGCCGGTGCTGCTGCAGTGTGTGTGGGTGTTTAATTGTGTTAAGATCTGTGAAACAATCAGGAAATAACTTTGTATTTCTCTGATTCAACTCCTTTCTACCAGCACAGAGCGCCGCCTCTCCACATTCAGCCTGAACCTTGGACTCCCGTAACTGAGGAGGAGGCCACAAAAGGCACACTGCGACTTATAAAAATAATTACTTGGGCTGCAATAACTAAAGTGGTTCATGCTGTGTTGTGTCCCTGGAGAGACGAACTGTGTCTCAGGTGAAAAAAAGAAATGGTTTGACATTAAAGTCGATCCGGGAAAAAAGAATAACAGACGAGAAGAAAAATAAGGAAACAGGTGGAGAGGAAGGAGCATCTGATCTGTCAGCTCAAGATAAAAGATTCAACACATATTATATTGGAAATATTCATAAGTGGGATGACTTATAGGATGACTGAAAATGATGACATTCATTTCTTCTTCTTATTATTATATTACAATGCATTCATAAAATATAACACAACACAAAACAGATAATCGTGACATTTATGATCAAATGCTAAAAACAACAAGAACAAATCAGCCATGAAAGCACTACAAAGACCTCTTTTACAGCCTTTTTCTATTTATGTGGTTTTGATATGCTCTGCATTTAATTAAAAAGGTGTGTTTCAACATTTTCTAAGACAGCCAGGCTGTCATCATTTAAATAAAATCACAGATCTCAACATTATGGTGAATATATTCGGTTCCAGTCATGGGCGACAACTTAAAGTCTCTTCGACACAAAGCTCAGGATGTTTTTTTCCTGTATTTTCATACACAGGAGATGATTTTAAAAGGATGAGATGTTTCCAGGCACAATATTGAAATATAGAAAGGGTGCTCTGGGGTCTAGAGGCTTAAAAGCGTAACCCGGCCAGCTTTGAATTTCCCAACAAACATATTTGTTTCTACAAATTAGTTGTATGTGAAATATTTTTTTTCTTAAAAAAAGTGTTGCAGACAAATACAATGGATGCCAAATAAGCAAATGTGTTGTAATGATGAATTCACCTGAAGCCACATGATGAAATTCTTGCTTCTCTTTGTAGTTCCTCCTTACGGGAGATTCCTGATGTCTGGAGTAATAAACATGACTAATCACTTGAACTTAGCCCCGTCCCTTGGTACATGCCCTTTGAGGCTACGCTGCAGGCGCAGCTAGGTGTTGCTCATCCCGACGCTTGCACAAACATCGGATTATTTCACCCAACTATCCGGTTGCATTAATTATTCATCAGCAACCCTCCACCCTCCACCGGCACCACCACCACCCTCCTGTACGTGCTGCATACAGATCCTCGCAGGACTGACCTATATTGCATTTCGGGAGGGGAGACAGTGGGTTTTTCATCAGCGGGGAGGAGCGGGATTTGAACGATTCCCCACGGTGACCTCATCCTTACGACTGCATCCTCACCCCCATTATCATGAAGCGACCCAGATTTCAACAAACTCCTGAGCAGGGAGGAAGAATCGCTCCTGTGTTGTTGTCATGAATGCAGCTCCCTCTGATTGACCACAGTTCAAGTTTTCCACTTTAGCTTTAGAGCTTTTTTCGATCTCGTCGCCGCCTCACATACCTACAAAGCTATAACAAAGCTGGCGACAATTGGCTGCAGCACACACGGAGTGGTACTTTTGGGAGGTGGAGGTAGCGGGGGAGTTGCAAAGGAGTGTGTGAGATCAGTGGTAAATCCATTGTAATCTCCTTCTAAGCTACAGACCTGCTCCATAGAGGCCTCATAAGCAGGAGATGGTCCGTTATGACTGGCTCTTTCATCTGGGCAAAGGAGATTACATCTGAGGAATGCTCCGCTCTCAGAAGTTCTGCACAGAGCTCCAACAATGCCTCATTCTAGTCACATCCACATCAAGGAGACGCATCGCAGACCTTCAAAACCGACACTTATATAATCTGCTTCAGTCCTATATTTCCACACAGCCTGAAGTGCACTGCTGAATGAGTTGGGGACAAGTTTTAGCATCCAAAGCCAGAGCACTTTTGTACCGCCAGCTTTCCTGAGGGCTACACAGCAGCACGGAACACTACTCAATCTGAACACATTCATGCAACAGTAGCAACTCACATCGTATCCAGGTAAAATGTTCAAGATGTTCAGATTGTGTTTCACTTCATTTCTGCAGAAATAGCAGCAGTTTTTTCCACAGATTCAGGATCACTTTATTTTCTAAAATAAATGTACTGGAACATCTTTAGTGCTGCAGGACATGTTACTGAGTTTTCCCTCTCTATAGAAGAATACCTTGGATTTACATATTTACATATTGGCAGGTTTTATATTCTCAAATTGCATGATTTTACATCTTTTCCACCACTGGAAACTGGAAACAGGCTTAACAAGTGGACAGCTCTAAGTGCGTCAGCTCACAGTGTGTCATCACATTCATCTCAAGTGACCACTTGTGATCTGATCTCACTTCCCCGCTCTACATGCAAATAAACTTGTAGCTACATTATTTTGCTTTGCAAAGACCAAATCCCCAACACTAGTAACCAACACGCCCCTCTCACACAAAGAAAGAAAGACCTTAAAGTGTAACACTTCCCAAATTTGCAAGTAGGCCCAAATAATTAAGAATTTGTCGTAGACAGTTATTCATAAAGTTTATGAAGTTTCCTCTAACTCAACAAATCACAAAATTACAAGATTTTTTAAGTCTCAGACTTTTTCCACAGGCAACAAATAAGTAGCTCACGTTGGTTACCGTTTGCTGTCTTTGCAAAATTTGACATGTTTAGTGTCAATAAAATGTTGTCTTCTTTCAAAAAAATAGTGTAAAAGTTGAAATGACATCTGAACATGGTCTGAACAATCTAAATGTGTCTTGGGTGTCTGTACTTAGAGCTGTCTACTCTTGATTGAATCATACAAGATGCCAGTTAAATCCAGGTGTCAGTGATTCAGTTCCAAAGCAAAATGTTTTGACTGATTCCAATTGACTTGAAAACTATGAAATGAAATCATAGTCCTCAGGATTATTCCTGATGCTTTTCATGACCTCCTGAAGAGGCTCTTGTCTTTTGCCAGGACTCCACTGTAAATACGAATTTGTTCTTCATAACTTGCCTGGTTAAATACAGGTCAAATAAAATTAAATATATAAAACCTCCTGACTTGAATGACCTCTTAACCAACACACTGATCAACAACAAGATATCCCACATGTTTTTGAAATTTGCTTGAATAAGATAAGCTAAACCAAGCTAAGATAAGATAAACTTTATTGATCCCACAACAGGGAATTTCACATGTTACAGCAGCTCAAAAAGTACAGGTAGAAAAGATCATCATTGGAAGACGATCAATTGCAAAAAAAGAAAAAAAAAAAGAATCCCTGACCTTCATTTCTGGTGCCAACAGGCAAAATATCTGACAGATTAGGGTTAGGGTTCCCATAGGGTGAATCCTGCTTCAGTTTTGGAAACTCCACTGCTCTAGCACAGACTTCAGGCTGAAATATCAATTATGGAACACAGCCCAAAATTCAGACAGGCAGGCAGATTGCTATGAAATTTAGTATGAATATTCACCTGACCCCCCTCTAACTGATCTACTGAGTTAAATTCTTCTCTTGATGAACACCAGATTTAAACCATCTTAAAAACTAACAGCCAGATTTTATTGCAACCTGTGAGCGTTGTTGTCCCCAAAGGATGAATTTAAATTTAATAGATTAATGGTGGTTGATTCCAGTATTTTCAGACTCCATGATTCAAATTTTGACAAACCAAACAATCAGGATTCAGTGTTTCCTCGTCAGACTCCTCCTGTCTCAATCTTTCTCTCTCAACCCAACTGGTCGATGGCGGCCCACCCTGAACCTAGTTCTGCTTGAGGTTTCTGGCTCCTAAAAGGTTGTTTTTCTTCACCACTGCCACGTAGTGCTTGCTCAAGGTGGGGACTGTTGGACCAAGTACAAAGAGAACAGCCTGGACCTGCTATGTATATACTAAATTAAATTAACTTTATTTCACAAAATAATCCACTGTTACATATATAAGATCCCGGCTACAGCCTTGTTTTTGCAGTAGTTGCTCTTCATCTTCTTCGACTTGCTGCATGATGGCAGTATTTTCTACTTTTTCAAGTTGGAGACAATAAAACTCTAAAAAACTCTTATTCTTGGGAGTACTGTCCAGTGATAGCCTCCCGTAAATCATTTGGATTAAGATGGACAATGATCACATTCATATGTGAATCTTTTACAAGTCATTAAAACCATATGAATATTCTGATCCCTCATTCTTAAAGTCAAAGTTATTTCAGCAACTTTCATGGGCCAGTTTCACTAGATAATATATGTACATACAAATACATTCAGCAGTCCATTACTAAGAGCACGAGGGCTGAATGATTTTGAAAGAATATCTAATTGCGATCATTTTTACTGATATTGCAATAGGATTTGGAATAGTAGAGGGAATGATCATTTTTACCACATTATTCTCATTTTCATTGAAAAACATTAAAAGTCTGAATTTTGCAGCACTCTGTACCAAATGATGTGAAACTGCAATGATTTGTTGACTAATCACTTAATCAATTAGTTGTCAACTATGAAATTACTTGGCAAGAATTTTGATGATTGATTAAATTCTCTGATTTCAGCTCCTCAAATGTAAATATTTTCAGGTTTCTTTACTCCTGTCTGACAGTAAACTGAATATCTTTGAGTTGTGGACAAAACAAGACACTGATTAACATTTTCTGACACTCTACGGACCAAACGACTAATCGATTAATCATAAAAATGACTGACAGATTAATTGATAATGTAAATAATCATTAGTTGCAGCCCTGCAAAGATGTTTTCTTAAGTCTGTAGAATCTGCTGTGTAGGCCAGCACATCTCTGCAGCAACACAATAATTTTACAAAGCAAAAATTCCATTTTATCAAATATTGCACCTCCTGCAATTTGAAAACTGCAGCGGACCATATTACGATTTCGCTCAGCTCTAACATGCACTGATGCACTGCACAGACTTCCACACCCTCTTCAAATTCTCTCTAACACCCCGTGTATCTCCTGTGTATGAGGCCTAATTCATTGGCCATTGAGAGGTTAGATTTATGGTACAATATACATCTTTACACAGACAGGGAGCGGCTCACTGGGGAATACCCCGGCTCACAATATTGATGGGAAGTTTTTATTAATATGAGCAATGATCGAGTGCTGTCAGCGATGATGGATGATGTCGGAGGTAAACGGTCAGACGGGTTCCTCCGCCTCACCGTTCCTCTGTCTCCAGCACAGCTGTTGTGCGTTTTGCCAGAGGCTTGTGTGTGTGTGTGTGTGTGTGTGTGTGTGTGTGTGCATCAGTTGGCTGAGGGGTTTGCGATGTGAACGCTGCCTGTACCTCCAACATTATTACAAGCTGTTTAGGGAAGAGCCAGCTCAGCAGCACCAGCAGCACACTCATCCTCTGTGTGCTCAGCGGATGTTCCTCATACCACTGCGGCTGTGCTGGTTTAACTCACAATTACTCTGTTATGTCCAATTAGTCTTGTAATCACGCTGTTGTAATTGCTGCAGCCATCGCAGCTTATACTACAAAGCAGCGTTTGTCACAACATATTGATTGCATCTGCGCTGGATGGTCTTAATCTTAGATCTCATTGCAGCAAACTTTTTTCTTTTTCAACTCGACTCAATGTAATTGTCATCAAACCGGTATGCTTGTCATTAGACAATTGTTAGGGGGGATGAGTTTTACATAAAATGCCTAACAAGATCCACATGGTAATAATTGGGAGCACATTGTGGTAAACACTTATTGTTTACCAGGCAGGACAGACAAAGCCGAGTCAGTGGGGACGATCAGGATGGAAGTCTCCTTTTTTTTTTTTTTTTTTAATGAGTCACATATTGACAGTTAGCTGTGTAACAGTTTGTTCAAGCTACAGTGTTGTTTTTATGACAGTCCCTCCAGCTGTCAATCGCAGCAGTTCACGCAAATCTAACCAATCCCCGTGAATTCTGCGCAGTCTTACAATTTTGTCCAAACTCTGCAACTTTTCTGCAAATTTGATATCATGCATGTACGTCTCAATGAAGCCTGTCAATGTTTTGTTTTATTATTCACTAGGTTTTTGGTTTTTTTTGCATTTATATTTTTTATTTTGTCGCAGGCACTGAAAAGGTTTGTCATCATCATTGACAATCAATGATTCATCTACATATGAAGCATATTTTGTTAAAGTGTTTGTACTTCTTGCTGAGGTGACTTTGAACATTCAGAACAGAGTGTGGGTTTGTTTGTAATGACTTGTATGTAAAAAAGATTGCAACTTTCTTTTGCAATTTTGCTCCTCCAATTTCATTGCAAAGAAAAAGCTAAAAACATTGCAGCATATATCACAATATTTGTTTTTTGTTTTTTTAGAACAGCTGCTGTGAAATCAGGCATCGTAGGCTGCAACAATCCCAAAAACAAACAGCCTATGAAATCCTGGAGGGACTGATGTTATAAAATGTGTCCATACAGAAAAAACAACATTACTGGGTGATACTATACTTCTATAGTTATTTTGCCAGGTCATAAAATGCATTATATGCAAGATCAATCTTAAAATCATAATTACATTACACATTGCTAGTTACTTTAAAGTAATAAGTTACTTTACAGTACTTAACTGTTTGTGCTAAATGTTATGTTTCACTACTTTTCCATTACTTTCACCAATATAACCAACTAGGCATTATAAAATGGAAGAGTGTAGTTTTATCCCCACAAATAGCCCTATATTGCAACACTGAAGCAACCTGAGGTGTTTATTTATGCTTCACTTTAATTTTTCTGAAAATATGTGCCTGAATGCAAAGTTGATGCCCAATAAAAAGGCACTGAATAAATGTTTATCTACATTTTATGACTTAAGTGGAGCAGAGAATGCTGTTCTGATTCTGTGCTCCGTTAGTAATGTAGCAACGGCCCACATTTCCCATCATGCTTATAGTGCTGAACTGGCTAGTTTGCTAAGTTTGCGGGTTCATCTTAAAAATGGCAAATGCTGCTTTTTGTTAGTGTTGTCTTTGTTGTGTTTTATTACTTCATTACAGCTGAAAGTTATAATACTGGAAAGCGTTACTTTAGTAACTGGGCGTTTCTTTCTTCCTAACACTGCTCACGACATGGACATTTTAACCTCATTCATAAACAACGAATGGATTGATTCGTGCCTAATTTGGGTTAGAATCAAAATAAGGAAGGAAAAAGAAGATTTTAAGTATTATTTTGTATTAACAGCTGTGAACATCATAAAACCTGACCACAATATTGAGTATACTTCAAAAAATTACACCAAAACTTAAAATTGTACAAATCAACATGCTTTTTTAAATCAACGATCGCTCCAATGACTATGTGGAATGTGAAATGAGTTCTCACCCACTCCTTCAGTTCACCTTTATTCCATAAAACTTTGTAGCCTCTTTGTTTTGGTTTTCCTCACCACTGCCATGTAGTTCTTCCTCATGGTGGGAACTGTGCCCTGAGACAACTTCTGGAATGATTTGGCACTATATAACTTTATTTGACAAAATAATCCACTGTTACATAAGATCCTGGCTATAGCCTTGTTTTTGCAGTAGTTTCTGTTGCTCTTCATCAGCTTTTTCAACTGGCTGCATGATGGCAGTATTTTCTACTTTTTCAAGTTGGAGACAATAAAACTCTTATTCTTGGGAGTATTGTCCAGTGATAGCCTCCCGTAAATCAGTTGGATTAAGACGGACAATGATCACATTCAGATGTGAATCTTTTACGATCCAATAAAATCCTTATGAATATCCTGATCCCTCATTCTTAAAAGTATTTCAGCAACTTTCATGGGCCAGCTTCACTAGATAATATATACATACAAATACATTCAGCAGTCCATTACTAAGAGCACGAGGGCTGAATGATTTTGAAAGAATATCTAATTGCGATCATAATTGATTAATCAGTTTGGATCCTTTTTTTAAAAAAAGAAAAAAAGAAAATTCTCTGATTTCAGCTCCTCAAATGTTTCTCCTCAATATTTTCTGTTTTTTCTTTACTTCTCTCTGACAGTAAACTGAATATCTTTGGGTTGTAGACAAAACAAGACACTGATTAACATTTTCTGACACTCTATAGACCAAACAACTAATCAATTACTCATAAAAATGACAAATAAATTGATAACCCTCAAACTCAACTTTCATCAACCTGGCTGGTTTCTGGCAACAGCACAGAACTTCAGCAAAAACACTTTGATAAACCTACTATGTGTCCAGACCAGCACTAAATAACAGACAGACGAACTCTGTAACTGGCCTAGAATGTGGAACATTAAGATGCCAAAGAGCCAGATTTTTTTTTTTTTCGAGGGCAGTACAGAGCTAAAACAAGAGTTAATGCTACTGACTTATTTAACTTATATTCATCAGGTAGACAACTTTTTTGACCAATTTATGATCACATAAGTGTGTTTTCAGCTCTTTCTGTTGCCCACAAGTGGCCAATAAATAAATTACCAAACAACAAAAACAAGAAGAAAACCAAATGATATCTGGCTGCACAGATATTTTTGATCAATATCATCAGATTTTGAGACCAGCTCTAAATGACAAACTTTGTATCTAGCTAAGATGCCAAAAAGCCAGATTTTCTTTCTTCAGAGCTGCAATTGACTTATAAAAGTTACATTTTCTGTATCGGGTAGGTAACATTTTTGTGTTTTAAGCTTTTTTGGTTGCTCACAAATGGCCAAAAATAAATTATTAAACAAAAAACACAACTTAAAAAAAACCAAGTGATATCTGTTTTTTTGATCAGTGTTGTCAGGTTTTGATATTGTCCTCGTTTATGCTGCATAAAAGTGACTTTGTTTGTGATTAAACAAGCTGCTGAATTTTCCAAACGTTTCAAAATGAGTTTGGGTGTGTGATCATTTTAACTGAACAAGAGACACTTTTGATCAACAACAGAAACTTGTTGCATAAAACTGGGCCATCATCGTATTTTATTTCAGAATCTGATTAAAAGATTTGTGGTTTTCGTAGGGTGTGTGGAGTTAAAGCTCATGAGAGTACAATGAAATCAAAGACAGATTTTAAGAATTTTTTTTTTTTTTTAGGGCTCAGGATCTGCTGATGTTGCCTTTCTTTTTTCCAGACTCCAGCAGTGAGACACTGCACTGTGCCTCCTGACACCACACTGTGGTTTTGTGTTAGATAAACTACCCTGGCACCGCCGCTTTGTTTGTAATATTAGCGCAGATAGGATTATGACAGGCGTGATGGATGACATAACAGGAGTGGTGCAGCGGTCTCCGGAGCAGGAAGACTGGTGGCAGCGAGGGAGGTCAGGGCTGAGCGGCCGCTCCGCACATGCTCGGCCGGCTGAGGGACGACTGCGACCGTCTCGATCTTTGTCTGAATGCGGAGACGACACTCGGGAGCACGCCGCCTCACGACCGGCGGGGAGAAAATGAGGCAGAAAATTCATTAGAGGTGCATATGTGCTGGGCTTACTTGTCATTTTCTGGCAGCCTGGCGGAGGGAAAGTTGTGTTTTTTTTCCCCTCAGCGCTCCCACACCCACAACACTCGCTGGTGTCATTCCATTTAACAGCTTGTAGGATGTTTAACTGATGTGCAATATTGTGTTAAACTAGCTCATTTTTTTTGCTCTTCAAGAGGTTTTTTTCCCCTCCTTCTCCTCCTCTCCTTCACAGATCCATTTTTTTTTCTCCAGCATGTTGCAGGGTGTCATGCAGAGGCCAGATATTTAAAGTAAAGAGAGCGCGGTTCTGAAGTGGTGCTCAAGAGAGATGTCTGCATAATTCCAGCAGGCAGATGAATGGGATCTTTCAGTCTGCGGCGCTGTCAATCCGACGGCTTTGAAGTGTGCCAACTTCACAAGAAACCCCAAACAAAAAGAGGGGAGGAAAAAAAAAAAAAGATATGGTGTGGGGATCCGGGGAGAGAAAAGTTGATGTCTGTATTCTACATAAGAACATGATGTGGTTTTCTCCAAAAACTTTTCAGCGGGAGCTTTATTTATGGGCCTAATGAGAAGCATGAGGAGGAGGAAGAAGAATGGTTGAAATGTTCCCGTTGATCTGTCACGGCGGAATTATTGCGCTGCGACGACTGCGGCTGTTATTTCAATTTGCATTTGTAGATTTTCAGATGGGTGTTTCGGCCAAACTCTAGCAAAGTGCAGCGTCGTCAAGCAAGCGAGTGAGCGAGCAGGCAGGCAGGCAGGCAGGCGGGCAGGCAGGCAGGCGGGCGGGCGGGTGGCGGATGGAGAGTGAATCACTTAACCAGAGCTGCTGCAGAGGAGGAGGATTACAGAGTGCACCCTGCTTACCTCTCCTTATCATTCTGAATAACCTGCAATTTAAAGGGGGGAAAAAAATCCAGTTATCCTGTTTCACACCATCAAATTATGTTTTTTTGTATCAAAGAGGTGAAGTCCAGGTTTTCTCATGTGCTGGGAAGCTTGTAGAAAATCCCCTGTTGACTGGCTCTCAGTGTTGACATTCAGCATCTGTGCGGACTGAAAGGTTCCGGAACGCCCACAGACGTGTCGGGGACAATGGCGACGCAAATGAGACGACCTTTCGCGCCCCGCGGAGGGCCACGAGGGCAATGGAGGGGAAGGTAACGCTGACAAGAGACCATTCAGTTATTATTCAAATTAATGTTACAGGTGACATATGCAGGCAGCAAAATAGAAAGGATGCCATGCAGCCTCGGTGAACGCTCCAGGCAGGAGGGGAGGCTGGGAAACCTTTTCCAATTGCTCTAACTCCACAATAATTGAACGCTTTTTTTTCCTTTTTTTTTTTTCCCAGACTGCACCGAGTCCTTCAAGTGACATTCATTACATGGGACTTAAAGGAGTGCATTACAGGGGGACAGAGCTGATTTATGATGTACATCATCTCACGCATACCTCAGCACTGTTTACGGCTTTACACAGTTTCATTTTCATATACTTTTGTTTGGTCTACTGAGAAATGGAAGACATTGAATCATTGTGTTAATTACGGCTGAGGAGAGTGATGTAAATGGAAAGCAAACAGCGTGACTCACAGCCTCGCTGAGGTATACTGTTAAACAAACTAATTAAACAATATGCTATATCCAAGCCAGCAACACTTTAACTTTGGTTTCACTTCTGAAGGTGCATCTGAAGAGATTTAGACTGAACCACGACGGTCCAGACACGTCATCTGCTTCAAGTCAGGTGGGACTCGTGTATACTCAATAAAAAAAATGTAAAAAATACAACCCTTTTGTTTTTGCTCCCATTTTTTCACGAGTTGAAGTTAAAGTTCTCAGACTCCCTCTGTGCACACAAAAGTTTTTCTCTCAAATTTTGTTCACAAATTGGGACAAAAATGTATTTTTAGGGGGTTTTGACTTTTACTCAGTTATGCTGAGAAATATATTTTAAAAGTAAGCTGTCAGACCTCATAATGGGCCAACTTCCTAGTGATTACAATTTTTATTAAATGTCAGCTCCATGAGATGGAAAATCTGACTGAGCTGACGTCTTACAGAGACAAAATGTTACATTTTTTCATTTCACAGCATAGTTGTAGTGAGCAGCCATTTTATTTTTTAAAGTGTCTCAGAGTTCTCTTCATGTTAATCAAAATACACATTTCTTGATTTAGAGGGGCTACAGAGTTGACATGTTATGGTTGAGACACATCTGATAGCAACATTATTTAATGAATTTGTCTAAAAATAGAAAGTTTACCAGTCTTGAGCAGCATTCCTGCCTATACCCTAAAGACAGGGGTCTTTAGGGTATAGCTAACCCTTTTAATGCCTGATTAAATCATCTTTTTGTAAAAAATCTGATGGAGTTGATGGAAATCTGGGACACAACTTTCAAAGGCCAACATTTTTTCATTAAAATATATATTTTTAAACAAAGATGATTATAATAGCACATTTTTACACCTGTGTTATCAGTTGGTGTTATTAGCTTTAGACTTTTAAGGCTTTTAACACATTTTTAAATTGTGTGAAGTTGTGAATTCCTGTCTGGGGCAAGGTTGTTTTCTGGCACAGAGCAAATTTATAAATTTATAAATTTATAAATAAATAAATAAATAAATAAATAAATAAATAAATAAAAATAAAGCAAACTAAAACATTTTATACATACTATATATGTCTCAATTTCATCGTTAAAAAAACAGAAATGAGACACTGAACTATTGCAGCTACAAATACCAAACTGTGCCTCTGATTGGCTTACCCTGATAGTCGTACCCTAACCCTAACCAATTACTTCTCATGCCTACACCTAACCAACCAAACTCTGCCTCTGTCTTATTTCGATCTCAAATATTGCACTCTTCAGTAGTGCTGGGTATTACTGCCAAGTTCCTGAATCGATTCGATTTCGATTCTGAAGGCTTTAAATCGATTAATCACGATTCGATTCGATTCGATTCGATTCAATTCGAATCGGCTCCATCTGCTCCTCTTGTCGCCAGGATTTACCCCCAAAATGCTGCATTTTCACATCAATATTTCAAAGGGCTGTAGCTTGACAGTGTTAACAGATTGCTGTCTCTTATACACATCTAGATGTGTATAAGAGACAGGAGCAGATGGAACCGATTCGAATTGAATCGAATCGAATCGAATCGTGATTAATCGATTTAAAGCCTTCAGAATCGAAATCGAATCGATTCAGGAACTTGGCAGTAATACCCAGCACCTGTCTCTTATACACATCTAGATGTGTATAAGAGACAGGGGTATAGCTAACCCTTTTAATGCCTGATTAAATCATCTTTTTGTAAAAAATCTGATGGAGTTGATGGAAATCTGGGACACAACTTTCAAAGGCCAACATTTTTTCATTAAAAATATATATTTTTAAACAAAGATGATTATAATAGCACATTTTTACACCTGTGTTATCAGTTGGTGTTATTAGCTTTAGACTTTTAAGGCTTTTAACACATTTTTAAATTGTGTGAAGTTGTGAATTCCTGTCTGGGGCAAGGTTGTTTTCTGGCACAGAGCAAATTTAGAAATTAAATTAAAAAATTATTTAGAAATAAATAAATAAATAAATAAAGCAAACTAAAACATTTTATACATACTATATGTCTCAATTTCATCGTTAAAAAAACAGAAATGAGACACTGAACTATTGCAGCTACAAATACCAAACTGTGCCTCTGATTGGCTTACCCTGATAGTCGTACCCTAACCCTAACCAATTACTTCTCATGCCTACACCTAACCAACCAAACTCTGCCTCTGTCTTATTTCGATCTCAAATATTGCACTCTTCAGTCTCCTTTTATTGTGACCAGTCCAAGACACACCTGAGCAATAATTTTGCTGTTTAATCAGCATGTCTATATCCCACAGCTGTCAGGTGGAGGGATTATTCTGGCAAAGAAAAATGGATTTGAACAAATTTGTGAATAAAATTTTAGAGAAATAAACCTTTTTTGTGCATAGAAGAAGTCTGAGATTTTACTTTAAAGTGAGCAAAACAAGTGTTTTTGTTCAGTGATGCTCCTGTCCTCTTGATTCTCATAGAATGGGTATATTTGCAAGCCTGCAAGTCTATTACAACTTTATAACTTTATGGAGAATTATCCCTGTTGAAAAGCTGCAGCTGTTAATGAATAATTTAGAGTCTCTAACAAAGTTGAGTTCAGAACACGAGAAGCGGGCTTTATTCTTGTCCCGCACCACAGTTGAACTTGGTCAAAGTAGGCCGTCAATTTTCCCCAAACTCCCTCGCTCCATTACTACATCTGCAGACTGTCCTGCAAAGTGATCACATGTGTGGACCTGTTTTGCTTTCACTTATTTTCTGTCATATATCTGTATATGATGTTACAATGTCAAGTGTTCATATGAAACATGGCCACAGTTTGAAATGATGAGGTAAAGGTTTGTTAAAGTAATTCCTGTGAGCAAAGAGCTCAGGTTTGCTCTGAATACTAGATGTCGGATGGATTTTTCTACTTTCTCAACAGGTTTGCATCATCTTTCTGTATTGGTCAGGCACAGCATTTCCTCAGAGTACAAGGACGTGCCAATTCCACCTTCTCAATCCGCCTGTTTGTACCAAGGTGATTTACAGCTCTGACCAAGACTGTGATTTATATCATATTTTATGGAGAAAATATTTTCTGATTTTCCTCCTGCTCAACTCCCTGTAGTCTGCAGAGTTTCCTGATGGCCAGATACTTTACTTGTTGCAAATGTAACCACCAACTGCTGCTAAATGTAACTGCACCTAGCTAATTAGCTCAGTTAGCAGTGAAGTTACAGCTGACTGCCCCCACTAAGTCCCTCCATCCTGGGACTGAAAACCTCCTCCTCTCAGTGGTACAAGGCTCCCGTGCTCGAGGTGTAGATGCTAAAACTCCCCTGGTGCTCTGAGCTCCCAGTCTGAGCACAGTCAGCTGGCACGACCGCTGGCTGCACGGCTAACTGAGCTAACTAACAAACTGCAGCTACATTTAGCAGCAGTTTGCAATTCTGCAAACCACCAAGTTTCATTTTCTCCATAAAATATGACCCAGTTTCACCAAAATCAGTGAATAAAGTCCTAAAGTTGTGCCGAGCCTCATCAATTTCTGTAGCTTAGCTGTCAGATGCTGTCAAGCACACTGGTCCAGGTGGTCCTCACAAGCACTGGGTATATCCCTTAGTAGGCTTCTGGAAGTTGGCAAATCAGAAGATAGGAGGATAGTGATAGATACAGGAGCTAAAATGGTTTGTTTCAAAACACAGGAAGAACTGCATAAAGTGCCAGGTAAAATAAATAAGGAATTACATGAACAGGAAACCGTGCAAAGCTACTGAGTTACAGAATAAAAAGCTGGAAAAGAGAGAACCCCAGAGATAATTATCACCTAATTCACAGTTCCACTTAGCTCTATGTAGCATTTTTAAGCCTCTTTTATTAATTGTTTGAATTTAGCAGCCCACAAATGGACTGTTTTGGGTCATTGTCACTGCTCTCATCAACAGCAGACAGCAGTTATTTTCACCAAGAAAAATCTAGTAAATCCACTGTATATTACCTGCCCAGCATCAAAGATAGCTACTAGCTTAGTAGATAAGAAATTGGAACATCAAGCTGCTAAAGAGCCAGATGTGTTTCTTGAGAGGTGGTGGAGACTAATTTGAAGATTTGTTCAGTATAGGCTAAACAATTGCATCACTGCTCATAATACTTCGAACTAAAGTTCCGTCTTGGATTCAAAGTTTACTGTTGTTGGCTGAAACTTTTTTGTTCAATTTAGAATAAAATTAAGGGCCAGATCCA
>JAJHUR010134693.1:1982-27617 GCA_027495735.1 Lutjanus campechanus
TCTCTCTCAGAGACACATCCACACCCACGTCTGTCACTGTAATTGATTGTGTACTGCTTACTGCCTTCGCTATAGGTGACTGCTCTGATGCCGAAGGAGTACAGTGATATAAATTGGACCTTCATCCCTTTCTTTCTTGCTTTCATTGTTTTTTAATGTCTCTCACTACACCTGGATCATGGTTGTGGCTGTGCTAGCAATGAAATCAGCACTTCAGTTGCCCACACTGGCTGTATCAAATATTGATAAGTCTCAACATTGAAAGTGAATTTTAGTTCCAGATTTGTGGGTTCATAAAAGGTCAGCATTGAGCACTGTATTCATACGATTCATACTGAAGAATTACTTGGAAGCCAAAGACAAGAAGAAACCAAAGAAATGGAGGAGATGCATTAATGATGACTTCTCCAAAATTAAGTCCATGTTTTATTTCTTTATTTAAAATGTATTTGTGCAGAATGATCGTGTTATCTTTGATTTGATCCAGTGACTGATGGAAAATGAGAACACCATATACCAGCTAGCATCTCAGCGACCTCTTGTACTCTTTGCCTCCTGGTTGCTCTCCAAAAAATGTGATTCAAACCATGACTCAAGAACAAAAGATGAGCTGTGGTAGCTCTCAGCAAGCTTCCACTCTCAAACTGTTTAAAGGGGCAGTTATGTAATTCAGACAACTTCAAACATCTAAATGACCACTTCGTTGTGGACAAAGCTACCACTAAAGGCTCTTCTACAATAGTCCCTACTTTCAAGATGCTGTAATGCTTTTACTGTGTCATATGATCAGATGCTGTCCCATTTCTAAGTCATTGTCTCAACTATATCTTGTAAAAAAAGGTAGGTTTGGTCCTCATCAAGGGGGAAGTCAGCCAGTGCGGTATGGTACTCTATATCACTAAAAGATTCATTATATAGTACAGCAGAGAGGGGACAGCAGCTGCCTGGCAAAACTGCCATACAACAACCCATCACAATCACATTTCCCACAAGAAAACACATCTGATAATGTTGGGTCAACATAAACAACAGTTAGTTTTCTTATAAAGTGCTTCTAAATTGTTCCAGCATGTTTGTGTCCAGCCCAGACCTGTGGGTTTTTAATCTGTGCTAGAGGGAACCCCGCTGCT
Organism: Lutjanus campechanus; assembly: GCA_027495735.1. NCBI lineage: Eukaryota > Metazoa > Chordata > Actinopteri > Lutjaniformes > Lutjanidae > Lutjanus > Lutjanus campechanus. The sequence goes on from JAJHUR010134693.1 coordinate 3,113, forward strand.
GCAGGGAACCCCGCTGCCTTTCTAAAATGGGTTAGTTGCCGCTGGAGTGACTCGGAACAACACTCCACGACTTTTTTCTTTTTTTTTTTTTTCACCAAGTGAGGAAATAGAATATTTGCAGTTTACATAATCTTTTTTAAGAGCTTGAAGATCCAATCATCACTAAAGCATTTGGCCCCAAGCTAACAGAGCACAGTTTTTGCAGTGAGTCGTCTTTTTCCAGTTGTTTTCTATTGGCAATAAGGATTTTGCACACTGTATGCCTCACATTAACAGACACGGGAGCCCATAAAAGCTATTAGAATGGTCAAAGTTTTCATATTGATATTTAATGAATGAGAAAAGTTTGATGCATACTCACAGTCACAGCATAGAGAGAGAGAGAGAGAGAGAGAGACACGGCTGCTCTACAAGTCTGGCATAATTACAATGCAGGTGCAGATCTTTACTTCCTAAATTCACAGTACTTGGAAGGGTGCATTTGACTTATTGTCCCTGTTTTTTTTTTCATGACCAAACCAACAAACAATGAAGTTATGTTCCATATTGTAAGAGATTTTGGCCCATTTTTGCTATACATCATCATCTCATGTTTCATTTATGTACCAAATGTTCTGAAAATTCAAAGATTCCAAGACGTATAAACTGTTTTAACTGTTTTTATTGTAAGTTAATACAAAACAGATGGTTAGGCTTTTGAAAGTTTTGTCAACATTCAGAAATGATTCTGTCTTTCTAATTTCTTTCAACACCATACAGGTGATAAAAAATTAAATGAGCATGTTAAGAGATGCATGAAGCTGGGGCTGGATAAAGAACAATATAAAGCGATGAAGGTTGAGGTAGTAACGGCACAATCTTTAATCTACTTTCATCCCTGGTCCTCATGCATTTTACTGTGCTGAATATAATTTTGAGGATGAATTATTGTTGCAAGACTCAACAGTTTAATTCCCACCGGTACCACCCATACAAGAAATATTATGCTGCCAAGTCAAACAAGATAAGATTATCTGTCAAATGTTATCTATCTTCTGAGTGGAAACTTTGTTTGACTTGTCACAAGCCTGTAATTTTTCACCGTTCACCTGGTTTGATCTAGTGACAACCTTGGAGGAGTGTTTGCACTCTGGTATCCTAGCGTGAACCCCTACCTGTCTGCAGATTATACCTCAGCTTGTCTTGTCACTGTTGACCTCTTCCATTTGGACTCATGCTGTGATTTAATGGAGGTAGTGTGTGAATCCAGCCAGAGAGCACTAATGCTTAGTGTTGCCTGCGCTGAATCGCTAACATGCACACAAACACACACATACTTTCTGTCTAAACGCACTCACTCTTAATAAACACCCCATCATTTCTCCGTGAGATTTGACATTAATGGCCACAGAGGACAAATGCACTTTGGTGCCGCCATCACTCTGTTTTGCAGTTCATTTCTTATTAGACGGGCTTGACTCCATTTTCTCTGAGCCACTCTGAGGTCCATGAAACATAACTCTTGCAGCCGCTCACCCAATCAAAATTAAATGATCACTGCGTGATTCATTAAGTACAGACAAACTGTTCGCTGACAGCGCACGCAGAGAAAAAAAAGTCTGTCTTCTTTTGTCTCTGTCTGCATACCAATGTTGTGCCACCGCCAAACAACAACAGCAGAATCTCATCACTTATTCATCAAGAAGAAATGAGGAGCGATAGCATGGGGGGTGGAAACATGCTCCATTGGCTCTTAAGCAAATTATCAAAAGAAAGTATGTGTTTTCCCACCCTGTACCTACCCATCCAGAGTAATTTTTCCTTTGCATTGTCAGTGTCAAAAAGCTAGATTAATTGTTGAGTGAGGGAGTGTAATGATTTCAGGAGGTTTTGCATTCATGGGCAGTGGCTGTGGCAGGAGGTAAGGTGGGGTGAGAGGACAAATGAGGAGAAAGAAGACAGAGAAAGATGGAAATGTTAAGAAAGTAGTTGTGGAGCTGATCAGCAAAGGAAAGAGAAAAAGAAAAGGGCACTGGTGGACTCGATTGCCCCCATGTTCAAAAATGTTGTGAAAGTGCCCTCTTGGATGCCCCTATTGTAAATGAAACATGAAAAACTGCCCTTTAGGGTGCCTTCCTTCCAGAAAACATGATGAAGTGATCTCTAGGGTGCCCCTCCAGTTGAGAAAATGTGATAAAGTGCTCTCTAGTGTGCCTTCCAACACAGAAAACCTGATGAACTGGTCCCTAGGGTGCCCTGCCAGTTGAGGAAACATGATAAAATGCCCTTTAGGGTGTCCGTTCAGCTGAGAAAACGTGATGAAGTGCCCTCTAGGATGCCTTCCCATGCAGAAATCATGCTGAAGTGGTCCGTAGTGTACCCTCCTAGTGGAGAAAACATGACAAAGTGCCCTCTAGGTGGCCCTTCCAGTTGATGAAATGGTCCCTAGGGTGCCCTTCTAGTTGAAGAAAACATGACGCAGTGCCCTATGGTGTCCCTTCAGTTGAGAAAATATGGATAAATGGTCCCCAGGGTGCCCCTCTAGTGGAGAAAACATGGTGAAGTGCCCTCCGGGGTGCCCTTCCAGTTGACAAAGGGCTGTCCAGTGTTCCTTCCAATTCAGTTTATAAGTCACGTAATAAAACCATCACAACCTCTGGTGTGCTGGTCCCCACCTGCAGTTGGTAATTTTTTCCCCTGCCCCTCAGACAGCATGAATCCACCACTGGGAAAGGGTAAGAGAAAAGGAAGAGAAAGAACAGGGTTCGGAGGGCAAGTAGAGGAAGAGGAGAAGAGGATGAGTTTTAGCTTGACAACCCGTGATCTTTTGACCGAAACAGATACAGGCACTGCACAGCAGAAGACACTCAGTGATAACGCAACACAACACAGACTGGGAATAACAAAAAAAGAGAGAGGTTTGGTGTAGTGAGAGAAGTTTGTGCAAAATAAAAAATCTCAGAAGGGTTTTGAGCATGACCTGGATTCCTTCTCCTCCTTGTTTGCATCATATTGTATTGGTGCCAAAGATATGATCAAACACAGTGTGAATCAGCTTTCAGTGTGTCAGCACACACAGCAGCGGTGCAGGCCCGTTCTCCTGGGGTTCTCTTTGGGGAGTTATCTTCTCCTCAGTCTTAGAAAAGATGTGTTCACTTGATGATGTGCAGGATGTTTCTTTCTTGCGAGGCCTCTCTCCTTATCACAATATTTGGTGTAGGATTGTTAAAATCTGTTGCTGTGCTTAGTGACATTCAGAATAATTTTCAGCATTCTTGAAAATGTTGAGCAAATGGCGTGACTGTTGAGCATTTGCAGTGATTGTTATGGAGCTAACTCACATTGTTACCCATTCAATGCCAGGTAGTTGGCTGGATATTAAAAGGCAGCAGAGAAGAGACTCAGTGAGGCTGTTTGGCAAAGAACATTTCCCAACAAAACACTTTGATACTGAATAGATGCTGCTACAATGGCAAGTGAAACTGAAAGTAGAGCCAAAGTAAATGCTGACATGATACTCGTAGCTCACATGTTATCTGCATATTGTTTGTCTGTATTATAAAATATGTCTAAGATGTTTTAGGATACTAAAATATGTTAAAATCATTTAATCATTTGAAATCATTGTAAATCAAGTGGATGGTGGAGTCTGGACCGCAGCTTTATGGTTGTGTTGTGGACTCTTCCATCCATGTGAGTAAGAATGATTTTAGGACTATATTTTTTCTGGTTTTAGTTCTCAGTGTGGATGGCCCTGTATACAGTGGAAACGGCTTACAGTGGTCATGTTTGTCTGGGTCAAATTTATCAATATAAGCAGACTGACTATTATGACTTTTTTTGTTTCCTTGTTTGTTTATTTCTCATGTAGATCACCATTTAACTGACATATTTATTACAGAGGTGGCCAAAGTGCACAGTCTTTACTCAAAGAGAGGTACAGACAGTTGTGTAAAAAAGTCAATGGTAAAAGTCGAAGTACTGATTCAACTTCCTTAGTCAAGTGAAAGTTTAAAAAGTACAGGCTTTGTACTCAAAGTATGAAAGTAAAAAGTAGCCCTCTGAAGGACATTTCTAACAGATATTTCTGCACAAAGACAACTGAACCTCACATTTTCTCCACGGTTTAGTCAGCCTCTGTGTCTTTTGTCTTGTTGCAACTTTTTCTTTTGTCTTTTTTCATCTTGTTACATCTGTCATACGTGATATATGCTGATTTCTATGTGTTATTGTGCCAAACGTAGACTGAAATTGATCTTAATGTTGGGAAGCCGGTGCACAATTACACACACACAAAATCAATAATTCCCCTCAAAAGCATTAAAACCAAATTGACAAGCCCGTTTTGAAAGTGTGAATGTAGGGAGTAAAAGTAAACTAAAAATATAAATACAGAAAAAGTACAGATCTCTACTGTATTCCAGTTAAGTACAGTAACAAAGAATTTGTATTTAGTTACTGCCAACCTTTATTACAGGAAAATGAAAATAAATAAAATATAATAATATAAAATTCAAATGATATGAATAAAAAGTCAGTACAGCTGTTTCAAATGCTCAGCAGCCTCTCCATGCAGTTTCTTAAACACAATGTTCTCTGTTTGTCTAAATTGCTCAAACCAGTCTATGGAAATTTTGAAACTGTTATCTTGCTGCCAGTTCTTCTGCGCTCTCTCTCTCTCTCTCTCTCTCTCTCTCTCTCTCTCTCTCTCCTTCTCTTCCACCAAGGCCCTGCTCAAGAGGGCATTACGTGACCAGGCATCATTAGTCCACTTGACAAGCGCAGCTTCAACCACAGGCGCATTTGTTTTCTGTCTCCATCACTAGCAGACAAGTTCTCGTTGTTTGACTAGACAACACAAGGAAGCCTCAAGAACACCAAATTTGGCTGCTGCATCTCATTGGCAGTTTGTCATGAGCTTCGAGGAAGCTATAATTTTCATTGAGAGAAAAAGTCATCATTTCAATCTGCAAACGTAGGCAGCAGCAGAAGCAGGTATGTTATCACAAGGCACGGGGGTTTAATCACGAGGAGCTTGGAGTCACAGGCAACTGCACTTTGCTTGAGGCCTACGACAGCTCCTTGTGAATACCATGACCTGAGAAAACAGAAAACAGAATTAACCTACTGGAGTTTTTTTTCCATATGTTGTGATGTATGAAAAGACCCATAATAATCACTGTAAGTGGACTATTTGGTTATTGTAAGCGAAACAGCATTACAGGAATGTATTACGTTACACCAGGGTGTTAAAAAAAATACAGGCAATATAATTTTCAGTACCATCAAAAACACAGACGGTTCTCTTCCTATTAAACTGATATGAAGATGCTGTATTGAAGTTATGTACTGTAGTGCACAGCATGCAGCACCAGAGGTCAGTCTCTCTCCTGGTGGACAAGGCAGCTGCAGGTGAGCTGAGAAACATGGCGTCTGGGAGATAAAGTTACCAGACCAACTAGTGAAAATGAAAAAATGCCTTTGTCCCTATTTGAGGCTGAGCAGAGGAAAAGGTGAGCATTGAGGTCAGTCGGGGAGTAAATGTACAGTTGTTGTTTCGCAGCTGCAGGAATAGCATTACTGTGACGATAAACTATGCCTATGTTGGCGTGGGACTGTTTGCAGTGGAGTTGTGCCATTTTACACCTGTTTTACACAAATACTTTCATAATACGGTATTCCCTGGTAAAAATATAAGAAAGATCAGAAGGTCTGAAAAAATAGATACCACCAAAGCCTAATTCTGTCCCAAGCTTTGAGATCCATATAAGCATGTGATAACTGTATCGCTGTCTGCTAAATCTTTCTCTCATTTTCTTTCTTTTCTCTCTCACAACAATCAGTCAGTCTGTATTAATGTGCATCTGTTGCCTCATTGCTTATGCTTTCAAAAATATGTGTTACCCACTTTATAAGCAAAAACCCTGCTGTGGTTTGTAAAGTTTGATAATGTGTCCCAAATTCATGCCAGCCACCATTTTGTAGCAGCATGAGTTTTTCCCCTCTTGTTCCAATGGACATCTCAAAGGATGCACACACATCTTTTTGTTAACAACGTACAAGTTTTGAGCAGATTTTCATGTAATTCCCAGGGAGCATCGTCTTTTATTCTTGCATAATACCCCCTTAAAGGCTGATGCACTTGAGACTTGAAACTTCGTCAGGGTTGTGAAGTTCTTGATTTTGTGTTTAACATTGCTCTCCTCTGAATTCATCTTGCAGCTTGACAGTTGATCAGATTCTCTGTCTTTCCATCTTGCTCTGCCCCACTTTATCTCACTCTTAACTCTGTATGTTTGTGCTCGCTCAGGCAGTGGTTCAGCTCACCCTCCTGAAACAGAGATTGTGTTGTGACGAGGCGTGTGCGCTGGCGGCTTTTTAATGAGGGCGCTCCTTAATAAGGCGTAGGTTGCCTAACTCACACGCTGTCTCACGGTGGGGAACACATCATCTAGACGCAGCTAATGTAGAGTAAGCATTGTTTGAGGAAGCAGTAAAGCAACAGCCAGCTTTCCAACCCGTGGAATTGTGTTGCCAGGTGGGAGGAAACTAAATTAGCTCCCTGTTAAGGTTGTGAGCATGTGTGTATTAGGACTGATGGAAAAAGGAAAGAATCACGTCAGACAGAAGCCCAGTGGGTTTTAATCTTCAGACATGTATGTCTACTGATTAAACAATGAGCTTTAAGTCATTAGCCAAGACCTGTCTAGGTTTATGTACACTGAAGCTGATCCCACAGTGTGCAGAATATGAATCAGCTGTGTGGAGATGACTATAATGCTGCATAATCCTCTGTATCAGGTCTCATCTCGCCTCTCTTTACCGTTCTGCAGGAGCATCAGTGAGATCGACAGGCTGCTGGTGTTGTTTGTCTTTGCTAGATTTTTAAAGCCATTTGTGGTTCCACTCTCAGGCAAAGATGAGGACATCAATGTGGTGGGATAATGGCATGTAATCAAATCAAATTATCGCTTTTCATAGTATAAAGTTTTTATGGCAGTGTTATTCTTCCCATCTGTCGAGTCCATTCTTTTATATTTACAACGTTTTACCTACAGTTTAAGGGCAGATGATCTGTCAAGGATGCGGGCCACGGGCCAATGTATAGTATTTGAATCCAATTTCATCTAACTTTAAATAGCCTACATTTATACACTACTTGGCTACTGCATCAAACTGTACCTCTCTATCAAGTGTCTGTCAGGTTAGGAAACTTGAACAAGCTACTTGTCGCAAGCAACTAGTGGCACCTAGTGAATGTAATGAATATATAGTGAATTGTGCTCTATTCTAAACATTTAAAAGATGATGCATGCACATGTTTTTCCAGGCTGTTCTGCTCACCATATATATTTCACTGTGTTTTGTTGGGGGGTTTTGGTCTTTTGGACAGCTGCGACTAGTTGCACTGAATATACATGTCAACACTCTACATGCAAGATTGGTACAACTCCGCGTTTGCAGTGAGTATTTTTTTGAAAAAGGATTATGAAAAACAACCCCAAGTTTCCATCTGCAGAAGTTCTTCTGCACACAAATATCCTCTTGTCTTTACAGTGAACAGCATTTTGTTGTCCTTATTTTCTTGTTTGTGTTTGAACTCTGACCCAAACAGCTGATCTGCGGTGTAGTATGCGACACAGGCAGGTAGAGATACAGAAGTACTACAGCTGAGAAAATGCAGTACCAATGTAAAGGGCTGTCTGACAGCAAGGTGGCGCGGTGAAAATATTCTAACTATAGCGTAGACTTGAACAGATATTGATTTTTTAAGATTAAGATTTTTCTGCTGACCATGTCTGCAGTAGTACAATGCTCAGCCTCTGTGCTGGGACTTTTCTCTGCTTCTCAAAACTGTAGGTGCGCTGACCAGCATTTCCTGTAGCTAATACACTGACCATCCATAAGTACCTTATACAACCCCACTTCAAATAATCTTAACCTTTAAATGCCATGATGAGACTGATCATAAATCATATGACATTTTCATGAGTTTTCTTGTGCGTCCATTAATCATACACTGGCTCGATAAATTGGCACTCAGTCATCAAAATTTTGAGAACCCCTGTTGTGTGTCTCATAGTGCTTTAAGCTAAATGCTAACACCAGCATGCTAACATGTTCACACGCTCAAGTTATAATGTTTAACATGTTCATTGTGTTAGTTTAGCATTTTAGCAAGCTAACATTTGATATTTAGCACTGAACACAGAGTATAAGGGATGCTGAGGGGAATGTCATTAGTTTTGCAGGAGTTCATCTGCAGGGAACCATGAATATCTGTTCAAAATTCAAAGGTAATCCAACTAATAGCTGTTGGTGTATTTCAGGCTGGATCAAAGCTGTTGACCTGCTGATGACGCTGCCATCAGTGGATCCTTTATGATAATATCTGTGATGATTTATCAGTGATTGATGTTATGCAAGTAAATCTGGTTAGCATATAAAAAGCCGGTCTTCAAATTCATTGGCAGTGAAGCACTTCCAATGATCACCTCTTTCTGACATAACATCCATGATATATGCATCGCCATTGCATTTTCTTTTACTCCATTGCATCCATAAAGCCATTCTTCCTTGTTTTAGAGCGAGGTACCACTCGGGTGTCATAAATCTCTGGGAACTATCCCAGAATCTGTGGACAGCATCAGAGATAAAGCTGTCACACTGAATCCTTGCATCTGTTTGAGAAGATCACGTCTGAGAGCAAGAGGAAAGTGGGGGTCAGTGAGAAGCAGACAGAATGGGGACCAGGCAGACAAGAGTAGAATAGAAAGAAGAAGAAAAAGTACAGGGGAATAGGCGGCAGGAGAGGCTGATGGGAGTGGAATGAGCATAGAATTGATTCAAGATGTGAAGGTTTTGGTGTCAGCAAGAGGTTAACAGCTGTTCTAAACCTGGCCCAGTCCTCATTAAGTTGAATAGGAACCATTTTGGCTGGAGTAGGTCATTTTGGGAGCCATACATTGTTCAATTGTCAGTTCTTGTTGTGTGCAGTTTGAGCCCAGGTGTCCACATCTTGGAGTTGGTGGGAGTGCTGTTAGGCTTTTTACAAAATATGGCAAATGTGTGTATAATCAAATCTAAATGAATAGTGTTCAGTGCATTAATGAGGTTGCACAAATGCACAAATGGGTTTTAACTAGCTTTCACTCTAGTTGTTAAATAGAGTTTGTTCATTAACATTAAATTATGATTTTTATGTCCTGTGACAGCCATTGTCAGAGGTATTATGTTTTCATCTGTCCATATGCAACACAATATCTCAAAAATGTGTTAAGTGAATTTCTACAAACTTGGCACAGAGAATAAACTGATCAGAATTTGGTGATCAAAGGTCATTGTGAGCTCACAAAACAAGTTTTTAGCCATAACTCAAGATTTCATATGGTACTTATGACAAAGTTCTCAAAAATGTCTCATAGAATCAGATCAGATCAGGTTATTAAGACATGATTCCACTGACAATCAGTAGCCACTAATCTTTAGATATCTCCTTGCCCCAGCATGACTAAAGATTTGACTGTGTGAGTTAATAAAAATGATAATGTTCGGAGCACCCTGGTGGCCTTCGAGTTAAGGTGTCAGCCATGAACCACACCATCCCAGCTGGTACTTTTGTTATGTGGCATTTCCCATCTTTCTTTCAGTCATTTCCTGTCATTTTACTACTTTTAACTGTCTAACAAAGACATGAAATGGCTCAAAAGATAATAATTATTAAATCGATTATCTTTGGATGTAACTAGTCTTGTGCAAGTGGTGGAACGTAGGGGGGGGGGGTCATCTTTAGAACCATGATATCTCAGACAGCAGGGGTCTGGTTTTGTTGAAAGCCCGACGTAGAATTAAACTTCTAGAAACCATAACTAAACCACAACTGAATAGATGTCTCATCTTGTGTGATCTTGTCTGATTGGCTGAGAGTTGCCATCTGCCTGTTGCGAGATTTGTGGCAATGGCCTTTCACAATGTGTTTTTCTTATACTTATGTAGTAGAACATTAGACAGGCATTAACCCCTCAAACTCTTTCTTTTTCATTACAATCTCATCTTAGGTCCCTTCGACTTTATTAGCACTGTGAGGGTATTTGCATATATATTCTGTATCTATTCATTCAATCAGTTCTTCCTATGAATTATTCAAATCCAAGGCTTTTTTTTTCTTGGTTCACTATTATGTCAAATTTTAGCCAAGACATCCTGTGAATCACTTTATACACCTGCCATAGTTGGTGCGGTTGATTGATTTTTAAAATAAAGTTGCGTGGGTTTGAACAATGCGGTTCACACAAGATTCACAGTTTAAGAATATAAATTGGGATTTGTTATGTCAGAGTGGGCGGGTAATTTATCAGCGTTTGCCAGGTTTTTTTGATGTTATTATGGTGCTGCAGTTCTGACAGTTCTTGTGACAAATACACATAACATTATCAAGACTGAGTGAGCATTGCAGCATCATTAAAACTCACACACACTGTTCATTTATCTGGAGTTAACAGATTTTCTCAGAATCACAGCATAGTGAGAGATTATGTTGTAATGTGAAATTACAATATCAGGGGAGTTTAAGACTTTCCTCCTCAGTTTGAGTCGAGCTCACCTCAGTGTGATTGACAGCACCTGAGTGACTGGCACTCTGCTTGGCAACACACATCAGCCCCGTCATTATTTGCTGAAACAGCACAGTGTGGGTGGTGAATGGTGACTGTCAGTCACTTGAAGCCAGAAGAAAAAATGTGGCTGCATAGCTCATTTTTATTTCATTTTGGCGTCTAAGTAATACAGTGCTCATTTCCACAGTATAAAAATATGGCTGAATAAATTGAATCTTGACATAATGCGGGAGCTGAACTCAATTTAATGATGTATTGGAGCATATGTGCTCAATGTAACCCTCCAATAAGAGAACCAGAGGTGGAAGTTATTCTTCCCGAGTTAGGTTTGTAATGGACAACTCTTTTTTGATGTAATTATTCTGCTGACACGCGGCACTCTGTGGGCAACATTTTCATCATAATGATCTATTAGATGGGCTTATTCAATACTATTCAGTTGCTAATTATGTCTGCATTTCATTCAGTGTAATTATGACCGGTGATGCCAACATGTGGCTGTGATATTTGTTATTTTATATTATTTATTTGTCCACATGATATAATGAGTGGATGCACTGAATGGGGTGCACTTAAATGTCAGCTGCATTACATAATATAATCCCAATTAGTTTGCAAAATAATGTAATTATGAATATGACTGAGCATTATTCAGGAGGAATTGGAAAATAAGATAATTTTATTAAACTTTCTAGCATCTTAAAGTTCTAATAATTTGAAGTGGGTTTGTATAAGGTACTTTTCAATAGTGTGTGTGATGGCAGCCATCACACCCTTCATTTGGAGAAACAGAGAGCAGCACCAGCATGGATATTATGCAATGAAGTGTTGTGGACAGGGTCAATAGCTAAACTTATTTTAGCCATTTAAAAAAGGTCCAACTTGAAAAATCAGTAGTTTAAGTGTACGCTACATTTAGGATATTTTTACCGCTTTGCCTTCCCGTCATTCAGCCTTTTCTGATGGAAGTTGAGAGAGTTGCTTGACTACTCCTGTGTTTGTTTGTGTTATTGTTTGGCTCCAGTGTTTTAAAAGGTTAATTCAGATTCAACAAGGTCACACAATAACACAAACAAACTAACTGATCGGCGCACCAGTAGACCAGCAACTCTTGTATTCTTCAAAGTAAACCGATTTGATTACTGATTTTCCTTAAGTCTGGTTGCCTTGGAGAAAGCCATATTAAGTTTACATAGCGGCGGTTTCCCATCGGTAAAAGACCGTCTGACACTAAGGTAAAACAGTAAGAATATTGTAAATATAGTGTACACTCAAACTGATATTAATTTTTGGGTGGAGTTTTAATTAAGTGACTAAAATACTCAGCCTCTATGCTCAGTCTATCCTGACTGGAGGCGTGCTGACCACCATCTACTGTAGCTAATACACTGACTATTGACGAATCATACAACCCCACTTCAAATCCAAACTATCCCTCTAAATTAGCTTAAAGACTGTTTGTAGCTTTTTTACGTCTGTCCTTCTCAGACAGTGTTTTCACTGACAGTGTCTTTTCAATAGCAGCCGGAAAGTCTTTGACACTGAAAGTGTTTTCAGTCTTGCTGTAGTTGTTCTTCACATATTCCAATAATAGACCTATACTTAAACATGGGGTTGGCACTGTGATTTGAGTGCACCTGCAGAGGAGCCTGATGAATAGGGAGATGCGCAGCAGGTGACAGTGTTTGTGTAGCAGGGAGTGGATAATAATGTCAGGAGCTGGCAGAGGAGCAGAAGGAGGAGGTTCTGTGTGAGGTGAAAGAGTAGGAGGACGGAGATGAACATTGTTTCCGCAACTCTTAGCTGCCAGGTTGTAGTTGTAATTCACAGCAATTCTAGGTGGCTGCATTTATCCTGCTTAATTACCAACCTGCAGTCATAAGATGCCTCTTTGTGAGTGTGAGTGTGAACTGTGAGTCTTAAGTGGATCTGTGTGTTGTAATGAGCTTTTGGAATGATGAGTGGAACTTTGTTGTGGAGGGAAGTAGATTGATCGTCTGCAGCATGACACAAAATCACAACTCTGTAACATTTAGGGATGGAGAACTAATAAAGAGAATGTCAGTAAGAGAATGCGCTGTCATCTTTTAAATCAGAAGTCCCTAAACTTTTTTCTTGGAGTGCCAAAGCTGAAAATTAATGGTGGGCCACAGGCCAAAAGCATAAACCTGTCATATTGTAATGTTAGTAGGATCCCAAGTTCCCTTGAATGACTGACTTAATGCACAAATTGTCACTCTGCCTGTCTAATTAATATTTAATAAGTGGCCTCACAAATTTAAGGAGAATTTTTACCTCACAGAATAAAACAGCATGCCACACCAATTTATATTATGAATTTTAAATGAATTTGTTATTACTTTTTCACTAAAAACATCTGGTTGGCCAAGAACAAACTTTATGGTGGGTTAAAAGGAAAGTGATCCGGTGTCAGTGGCACAAACAATAACACCTCTTGCGAGGGAGAGAGTTGAAAAGTCTGTTTCCAGTTAAAATACCCAAAGCCCAATGACTTCTGTTATGATTCAACAGATAATAAAGTGATGCTGAGAGAAGTCATATATTTATAATGATATGAACAAAACTAATACAGGGCAGTCAAGGCGATACTGCAACTACTGAAGAGTGGCAGTAGAACTGAAACCAACCCTGCTATTTACAGAAAACATTATTTCATTTCATCTTGATTTGTTCACTCTTTGTTCATTCAAATGAACATACAAGTGTTTGTGCTTGAGGGCATACTATTCCAGATTTTCCTCAAAAACAATTTATAGACTCAGAAAAATAATACCAATCATCAATCAATTGTCAGTCATCACCCACCAGAAATATGTGGTGGTGTCTGTACCTGCAAAGACCCTGTATTTTCTTATTTTCTTGTATTTCGCCTTTGTTTGGGACGTTTGTAAGCTTCAGCCTGTTTGACAGTGGTGTGTAGCCCCCAGCAAATACAGGCTATGTTGTCGAAGTTCTGTAAATTATAGTGACCAAGAGTTACTTCAAGAGCTATTTTTTGTGAACATTCTCAAAACCTGTGTGTGGTATTCTCTTCCATCTAAAAAAAACAGTCCAAATGTTTGTTTTGTAACCTTAGCCTTAACCTTGTATTACCTTTTTATTGAATTAATGATGAATATGTCTTCATTGTTCTGGGTTACCTGTTGTAGCAGGGGGGACTTTAATTATTGACACACACATTGGCAACGTAGCTGCAAACTCCAGGCAAAGCATGGAGAGCTTTTGTGCTGGGGACTAAGGGAGAGCCTGCCACTGTGTGTGTGTATTGACTGTGCCCTGTGCTGCTCTGTGTAGAGAATAAATGTGCAGATCTTGATTCCTGGTGTGAGGGCTGTTCTTCAGCCTGTGAGCAACCATTCTGCAGCTGCTACAACAGCACAGGATGAAGGTTTGCTTTGGCTGTTTACACAAAAGTCAGCAATGTGTGGAGGTGTCGATGTGTTTATTTGTGCTTTAGCATGTAACTGCTGTGAAACAATCAGAAAATAACATTTTATTTCTTATTGTTCTCGCTAATGGCATCACTTATTTCATTCGCTCACTGCCACTCTTGCTCATTGAGCCAAACGAGACATTTCAGGCAGTTCAGGAGCAGTGTTTTCTGTAGGCGTGAGTTTTGGCAAGGGCTTTGGTCTTTGTGACTCTGCAGACCTTTTACATGCACAAAATGCTATATTACACGTATAACACAAGGGAGAAGTTTCGGAAAGCTTTTCCTGGCTGATTTGATCTGATTCTATCTGTTGACTGTTTTTACTGTTTTTACTGACTCGTTCTTTTATTGCTATCGTTTATTGTTGTCTGTACTGTGCACTTTGAGATTTGTTTTCAAATGTAAAGTGCATTACAAATAAAATCTATTATTATTATTATTATTATTATTATTATTATTATTATGGCCTCATAACGTAATCTTTACATCACTTAAAGTTTGACACAGCCAGTCAGAACAGTAAGAGGGTCTTTCCTCACAGTGCATTCTCTGGTGCATTTCAGTACGAGGGTTGCCTGCTCAGCAGCACTCTTGCTACAGTCAGTGCACTGCAGAAAACACTCACCAGTGCTTTTGTGACAACAAACACTACAGCAGCTAGTGAAGCAGTTAAAGCAGCAGTGTTGTTTGTGAATTTTGTGGCCTTAGAGGCTATCCTTGATGGTTAGTGAAATTCCTCCTCTCCACTGCGGCTTTTCTGGATTGTTCTGAAGCTGCCAGTTTGAGTGAAAACTTCCCACAGTCATCGCACTGGGTTGTTTTCTTTCAAGCATGTTCTGGAGTAAATCTGTAATTTCTTTGGTTTAGTTTGAATTGGCTTCTGCGAACAAAATAGTGGAGACTCCTGTCATCACTGTGGAGGAGTTCAACTCACAGCACAACTTTGTGAGTACAACTCTGTGGCAACTTTATCTGAGATGGTACAGGGAAACTTTGTACATCCTTATGTCAATGCACAGCAACACTTCTTGGAGCAGACAAAGCAGTGATAAGGTTTCTCTCTGTGCAGCCAATCATAGCACCAAGTGAAGTTTCTGCCTCATTCACAGCAGCTATGCGGTTTCTAACTCACATGCTTGTGTTTGCAGACCTTTAGATTAAATTTACTGGTGGAATAGGAATCACAGCCAACTCAGTGGTAAACAAAACAAAACAAAATGTGTTTTTTGTTTTTTTTCATTTGAACCCCTGGCTTCTCGGTAGGTGTAGGTGAAATCATAATTGTATTTTACAACTGGCAAACCTGTTGGTAGTGGTTCAGCATTCCAATTCAGCAAACACCAATAATGTGTCTGTGTAACACCCCTCCACCCACACGAGCTTGAAGTTGGCTGTGCATTTAGTGTTGGCCTGAGACAGTGAACTGATGAGTTGCCTTGGCAACTTTGGTCCTAAAATAATCACAGAATCTATTAAATTGGCATGGTGTAAGCAAATTCAGTCTTTGAATTAATGAGTGTCTACACAGGCCCTTTTTTGGAAGATTTTTAATTAAGACTTGAATATTCCAGCAATCTTCGACCCATTTTTGGCTCATAATGAGTGAAATAAACATGTTTTAGAAAAAAGGTGTAACTATGGATTTCATGCAGCAGTTTCTCAGTATATGATAGCGTTTCCTGTATAATAAAATATCAGTGTAACATACAAGAATGAGAGGTGGTTTTAATAAAGCAGCAATGTACCCATTTTTATGAGCTGTGATAGACTTTCCCTCCAGCAAGGAACAGAAATTTTTAGAATAAGAAAAATGAAATTACAGCTACTTTTCTGCTCTTTTCTTATCACCCACAATGCCCAGGAAATGGGTGAGTGTGGACCTATCAGTGTATCTAATCTATGTTTCTTTACCCCTGGATGAATGTATGTTTTGTAACATAAAATGAATTCTTGTCTTTTCCGTGATATAATGAAGGGTGGTAAATCACCTACTCGGTTAATTACAAATCAATTCTAATCCAGGTGCACATTTTTGTGGTTTTCTTTGCATGCATTATGCATAATGAAAGGGTGAATGGAAAAACAAATGACATGCTCTGCCTGTAGTTGATATGACTCATCAAGGCTGCCAGTCCAGAAATCTCCCTACAAACACAGAAGAAAAAGGTTTAGCTCATATTGTTTTTGTTTTCACGCAGCCATAGTAAAATGTAACATATGGCCAAGTTGAGTTAGTGTGTATTTGTGCAAATGTGTGCTTGTCTAAGCAAGCCTTAGTTGGCCTGACACAAGACATCTTGTGGGATCTTGCAGTCAGGTTCACATATGTCCCTGCTTCTGTCTCCAGGTGAACACAGCCATGCATGAAGCCAAGCTGGTGGAAGAGTGTGACGAGCTGGTGGAAATTATCCGTCAGAGAAAACAGGTCATCGCTGTGAAGATCAAAGAGTCAAAGGTAAAGAATTCCCTTTATACTTTTTCAGTTTCAGGTCTTCCTCAAGAAAGATTAACATCTAGTTGAAACCATGGGAATGGATAGATACAGTACGTTTGAGGCTATACTGACTGATTTATGGCCATTAAAGGAAAAGCGTGTTGGAGTTAGTGGCATCTAGTGGACTTTTCACACTGCACTTGGACCCTGGCTAAGGGAGCTGTTAGCCCTAGGCTAAGAAAGCTTTCATATTTGCACAAATCCTGGAACATTCCAAAGTGGGCTAACCCCGACTTTAGCCTGGGGCTTGTTGGCCCTGCTCCAGAGCAGGTTCAGCCCTGAGTTTTTGGGCTTATCACATGAAAATCAACTAAACCCAGGACTAAAAAGTGCCAGTGCGAAACAGGGCTAAAAGAGCTCAGTAGTCACAGAACAATCTAAAATGTTCACGTCATTTGCTGTACCAACAGACATGTACAGTAACCCAGGGCTAGGAGACATGCAGAGTGAATCATATAGCTCTGTGCTTAGCTTAACCCTGGCTTAACAATATGTGTGTGAAAATGGGTTTTGACCAAGTTTAACTCTAACACAGGTTTAACGATAGCCCAGGGCAAAGAATATGCAGTGTGAAAAGCCTTTAGCAGTGAGCTTGCATATTGCAAACACCTTGTCTCTCCCACCCCCTCTCCCTTCCTAGCATGTAGGAGAACCTAGGGTGGCCATAAAAAAGCCCTCTCTAGAGACACTATTTGGTTTGTTTTTTCTGGGCTAATGTATAAACATGGCAATGCAATGGCAGACCTGTGGATAAAGACCAGTGCAGATATATAGCGGCTCATTCTAGGGTAACAAAAACACAATTATTATTATTTTCAGGGAATTGCACACTAATGAAAATAAATTTGTTAACATTATATTCCATTTGCATTTCTATTTATTTCCATTTCATATTCCAAATCTCACACAGTGAAACTTTAGAGAGCATACAGACAAAACACAGGAAACAAGATAACACACAAAAAGTCTTGACATTATACACTACATTATCATCCCATAAGGCTGGAAATATACTTGCTTTTAACTACACGTTTGCATACGCATCTCGACGCTTCCTGGCTGCCTCACGTATCCTGCCTTCATTTGGAGCGATGGTTGTGTGTGTCCTCAGAAATTAACGCTATGCATACGCGAACACAAACGCATGGTTAAACAGCAAGTATATCTCCAGCCTTAGAGTTTCTGGGCACCTAATGAATGTAAATCAGGTACAGTATTAAATAATTTAATAATGCAGACACTTCTCACATCATTGTGAGTCTAGGTTTATCCTCTGAGCATTTTGGTAGCAAACATGCTCCGAGTTCACCAGTCACCAAAACAGGAAGGGAAAACATTTTTAACCAATGAAATGACACATACAATGATATTAGTCCATGTGACAGTGGTCACTACGTCTTTGAGGCATACTACAGGGCAGATGTTTGGTCGGCACCAGAGTTTTAGTCTGACAGTCACACAACCCAAACAAACTGTGCCAAAGGGTTAAACACTCAAGGTTTGGTTCAACCGGACTAAACAAGCCTGATGTGAACCCGCCCATAGTTTTACAACAGGCAGAAATGGAGTTTATTGAATTCAAATTAACTTATCTAATTTATTGTACATTAATTCAGTTATGTCTCGCTGCCTTTTGAAGCTGTCAAATCACCAAATACATCTTTAAGAAAGTCAGCTCTGGGTCACAGTCCACTGGGAGAGAAACAGCACTTTTTTTTTTTTTTTTTTTTTTACAATAGAATGAATTTGAGAGCAGTGGTGCTGTGGACAGAATATTACCCCCCCCCCTGTTTACCCAAACACACATCATATGGATGCTGTAGGAGAAATGGAAAAGACAAGTGTGGAAAAAGAGAAAACAGCGACAGCCAATCTCAATGTGTGTGGAAAGAATCTGAGATGGCAGCAAAGACAGCCCAGGACTTACTGTACAGACATATATATTATATATATATATATATATATGTCTGTACAGTAAGTCCTGGGCTCTCTTATGTGCGTGTGTGTGAGTGTCTGTGTGTGCAGGTGTCCATGTAAACTGTATATGGGTGGTAGTCTCCATGCTTGGGGTTTCAGGACAGAGGCGAACTCTGAACCTCACCCAACCAGAGGTGAAATTTTAAGTGCTTGTGGAAGATCCTCTAAGGCAGCAAAAGAGCTTTGTCGAGACATGAAAGATTTCCAAACACTGAACACAAGGACTGAAGTAGGTGTGTGTGTGTGCGTTGGTGTGTGCGTGTGAGAGAGAGTGTGTCCGCAGTGATTGCAGACAAAGAGCAAGGCTTGTTCTCCTGAGAGTCTGGGTCTGTAAAAGGCTGTCTAGCAGAGGCTAGAGGAGTGAAATGCAGGAGACGGAGGTAAGGTGGAAGAACGCATAAAAAACACCAGAGGAGCGCTTGATTGATGTCAGCCTGCAGGTGATGTGTTCATATTTGAGGCTGTTTACGGGTCAAGAAAGATTAATGAAATGCACCTTGAGTAATTCAAATAATCATGGGTGTGTTAAAATGGATTTTTGCCTGAGAGGAGAGGAGATCGTTAAAGGTCAGGTAAACGTAGGTCGTTTCAGGCATTTCAAAAAACGAGTCATGCTGTGGTTTTTCTGGTAAGGACAGTGTAGGGAAGGGAAAAGCTCAGAGGTGACTCTGCAACAGAATAACAGGATTACGCAGACGTGATCATGGTGAGCAGAGCTGTGCAAGGTGCTCCCATCCCCTCCCGCTCTCTCTCACACCTCCTCTTAATGAGCTCTGTCTCTCTCCGAGGAGACTCTGCTGTCATGCCTAATCTCTCCCGGCCCAAACAAAACACACACTATTCCCACATGTTCTGGTGTGTGCAAGTGTGTTTTTATCATGTGTTTATGTGTGACTCTGCCTGTCTTACATCCTTCCCTTCCTCTCTTTCTCATTCTGAAAACTATTATAACTCCTTTTTAGAGCAGTATGGATTAACAACTCTAATCTTTGTGCAGTTTTAACATCTCTTCATTTCTAAAAACTAGCCAGAATGTCATTTTTACCTTCAGGTTACTGATTTATGGCTGGTAAAGGCTGTCTTCAGCAGACAAACAGCATTGAGGCATGCTGTTTGCATTGACCTGACAATGATCTCCTGTGGTTATGACCATTATGACTGCTGTCTCTCAGAAGGAATGGCAGAAATATGTGACATTCTTACACCACCAAAAACCTCTCAGGGTGGAGGTCAGGGTAGACAGTAGGCTGTACAAAGCATGTGACTTTGTACACATTCAGTTTCCTGCTCACAGTCAAAGATGCTTTTAATCGTTTCCCAAATCACTTAAGGGAACAGTTTGACATTTTGGAAAATATGTTTATTTGCTTAGACGAGATGAGAGTTAGATGAGGAGATTGATGCTACTTCCATGTCAACACAGAAAATAAATTTATATAGCTGGATTTTAGTGAGCTTAGCTTAGCATAAAGACTGAAAACTGGAAAACAGTTAGCCTAGGCATTTGTACCATCATCGGCTGAGCTGTAACGTTAGTATCTAATCAATCAATCAATCAATCAGTTTATTTAAAGTGCAAAATCACCATGGGACATGGTCTCAATACACTTAAGGTAGCTATGAGGTAGCTGGCGTTGTTCGTGGGTGTAGTTCAGCAGAAACAAAATAGTTCCTACATAAAACTGCTCACAGCAGGTTCTGTGGATTATGATGAGTAACTGGGTCATGATTTCTGAAAGTAGACATTGATGTTCAGTTTTTCAAATAGATTTTTTTTGAGCACCACAAGTCGAGTACCATCTAGTTGCATTATATTGGAGAGAAGGCAGACATCTCTACAGCTGATATCTCCAAAACTCACACTAAAACAATCGAGATGGATAAATTACACTACAGGTAAAAGGAAAAACTGTATTTTTGATTTGGGGTTGAAATGCCACTCTGATAGCTACTGCCTATCTGGGGGTTGGTTAACTATGAAGATAGTTTTCAAATTAAGGAAGTATAGACTAATTAACAGACTTAATTAAATAAAGCCAAAAATGTAAACATACAACAAGACTACATTTTATGACGTGCCACTTCATGTGCTATTGGGTTATGAGAGTAAGATGAGTCAGACTTGTCACTCAGTCTAACACTGTTAGCTGCAAACTTGAGAGCACTTGTAGTAGAGATGTTAAGAGAGGGCAAATGAGTAAAATTGAATGAGTGAGTTGTCATTGTGCTCTTGTGTGGATGATAGCAAGCACACAAATGATCCACAAAATAATTCCTTAATTTTGTCACTTAGTAGTGCTTTAGGTTTAGTACACCTCAGCAGCCTTAAAACCAGATGTTTAAAGAGAGTCGTGCAGCCTCAGCAGAGTGTTTCAGCCTCGTTTCATGAGCACAGAGCACTGAGGACCAAACTACTGCATATTACTAATGGACCTGTATTACTGTATTTAAGTTATGATGGAATAGACTGTTATATTTCAGATTTAGAGGAGGCAGTTTCTGACGAGGTGAGAAGCTCACGTCCCCACACACACACACACACACACACACATATACAGGCTCTGCCACATTGTCCATTATTCTGAGAGAGAGGGAGTAATCATCTCTAAAATTGTTGTTTGCGGCATATGCTGCCAAATAATAACCCATCCATTAAACCTGTCTCGCTTGTACTCTGTGTGCGGTCAACAACCTGCTCAAATGTCATTTATAGTGACAACAGATTATGGTGGACTTGGTGGAAGAGCAGCTAAGACGTCAATTGAAAACTCCATTAAGTCGCCAGCTTAGAGCGGTTTTCTAAGCAGGAGCAGCTTTCACAGCAGTGGAAGCGAGTGCACATTAGATACTGTTTTGATTCTTTGAGAGCTTTTGATGACAAGCTCTTAACCGATTGCCACCCAGCGTGCTTTTTTTTCCCTCTTTCTCTTATTTGCATAATTCAAGCCCTGCAAGCACAAATGTGTTGCTGAAAATATAGATGACTAATCCTTTAAGGGCACTCATCATTTGAAATGTTTCTGCTCTTTTTTAGTTTTATTTAGTGTTTAGACATGCAGGTTGTCAGCTGTTGCTGAAAGTACGCTGTTTTCAGACAAAGGAGTGGCTTTACTTTGCTGTTTGCCATTTAAAAGTTCACTGAGGTTTCATTTAGTCATCATTGCTCAGGCACACTCAATACTAAAGCCAGTATTTTATTCTGCAGCTCACCTTTCGCTGACAGTCTTGAGGCTCATGAGCAGCCTGTGTTATTTCCTGTGGAGAGTTTCATGAAACTAAGTTCATTTGAGGAATCAGGATGTGAGCCATAATGAAGATAAATGGATTACTTTAATTTTAAATTAGCATAGAATGGCTTCCTTATGGTCAGTCGGAAATTATATTACAGCACACCCACTGACAAATTACAGTCAAAGAGATTTAATTACAAAACCTTGTGTGTTTTTGTTTGTGTGTCAAGAGTCTGAACCCTTGATCTGACTGACAGACTTGTCTCTTGATCTGCACAGCATGATTGTTTGTAATAAAGATGAATCAGGTCAATATGGGGATTTATGGGACATTCCTTTCTTGCTTAGTTATTTCAATGAGTGGTATCCCTCCAGCTGCCTGTGCTCATACATCAAGGGTCACGTTAAACAAATATTGATCATTTACTAAATTATTTGTAACAATGACAGAAAAATCTGAGGGCCATCAGTCATTTTGACATTAAAAAACTCAGGGCAATCTACCATAATGTTAAGTAATTCACACATAACACTGTCAAACAGAGTGCATCATGGAGGTTACTAAGTCTATCATGAAAAGATTCCCCTTGAAGCATATGAGCATCATCACTGACCTCGACAGTACTTAAAACACAAACTCATAATCTATGTGCTGGCAGCGCATTGAAGAGTTACACACTGGAGGCACTGGAGCGCGTCTGTGGCCACTACAGGTCCTGGAGGGGTGCAGCTGGTCAAGCGAGCGCTTGCAGGATCAGGAAATCCTTCATTCAGAAAGTCATTGTGATATACATCTTTTATATTTGCCAGTTTAGGCACAATGGTCGCTATGTTTTAGTGCCTGCCGCTGTAACTGCGGAAAAAAAAACATTCTTCTTCTTCGTGTGGTGTTGACATGAAGAGTGACTGCATGATGGGTGTCTCTTTTCATCTTTTCTCTCCATGCCCTTATAAATAATAATCTGCAAGTTTGTTTTGTACGATAAATGTTATTGTGATCAAGTTGTTTTAACAGAGAGCTACTGCAGGGGTTCATAGTTGACCAGGGGAAAATACAGAGTGAAACAAAGTGCAAACTATAAACTATCTAATTGAATCCGCTCTTTATCACTTGCATCCACAATTATTGTTAATGATTGATAATAATTGTGATGTGAGGGGGACATGAAAGCTTTCAGCTTCTGAGGGGGGCATACCAGAAAAAGTCTGAGAACCACTGGTGTAACACAACCTCTGATCTGAAACATGCACCATGCACCATGTCTGGAGATAGATTTCTTTACAAGGCAGCAGCAGTGTGACTGTAGTTTGGTTTGTAGTCGTTTTCTGTCCATTTTGCACAGATTCTTCTCAGTATTTTGCTCTTTAATAGATAAACATTGACACTACAAATGTACAAATGTATGACAGAGAAGCATCCTGTACTTCCTGCCCTGACTGTTATTATTATATCGGATAACAATGCAGTATGTTGTTCACCTCTGCCCTGCCATCATGCAACATGCACACAAGGTCAGTCTCAGAATAAAGAGTCAGTGAGTTTGTTTCAACTCTGACCCCGTAACCAGGACTTTGTCCTCCCTGCTGCATTCTCGGTGTCTTCCTGTCTTTGTGTTTTCCTGTCAATATGTCTGTGGAATCTAGAGGTTCAGTACCGAGTGTGTGACAGCCATCACGCACAAGGTGACAGAAAAGACAGGTTTGTGAGAAGCTTTTCTGGAGTTTGAGTTGTGTTTTTGGCTAGACTCAGCATAGAATGACATCCTAATGCAGTTTTTTTCATCTTCCTTTCATCAGGTCCACACATAAGCTGTGATAATGTCCTCTGGTCGCTGTTTCTACAAGTTAAATTAATTTTGCATAATTCAAAGATTCCACTGACAAGATATTTGATCAGTGTCCAAAGCATTTACGATTCATCCAAGAATCCCCCTGAGGGTTTGTGTTTGTTTTAGTGTTGTGTTTCTCTTAGAATAATAAAACTTCAGCTATATACTCTGCCATATGGCAACTTGTTGTTTCACCTAGCAGGAATCATCTTAGGGGGTGCTCCCAACACTGACTATTTTAGAGCAATTTGGCAGCAAAGCTTAATTATATTTTCTGGAAGTGTTTAACGTGTTTGTGGATCAGTTGCTGTCACAATAATGAAAACCTCAGACTGAAATCACTGGAGCATATTTTAGATGCATTTTTGAGGTGTAATGAGCTCTGAAGCACTTTTTCCTGAATTTGTGCAGTGGAGGGAACGTGAGTTGCCATGAGCAAAGTTATTTTCAGCCACAGGAGATGAGCATAAAAGATCAATAACACCAGAGAACTACTTTACTCTGAGTTGTGGAAGTGGTGATGAAAAGTCTGTGCCTAAGAATTCATGCATAGTAAAAGAATTTGAATTTGACTGATATTAGGTTGGTATTGTGGTGTGTCCTCATTGTTAAGAGAAAAATTGAACAGTCTAGACACCAAAACAGTGATGCCTTCCTTCACAGCTCAGATTTAAAGAATTAATTTGAATCACTGTGTAGCAACACAGCAACATGTCCTGCATCTGTGTGTTCCAGGTGATGAAACTGCGTAAGCTGGCCCAGCAGATTGCAAACTGTCGCCAGTGTCTGGAGCGCTCCAGCGCCCTCATCACACAGGCTGAACAGAGCCTGAAGGAGAATGACCACGCTCGCTTCCTCCAGACCGCCCGAAATGTAGCAGAAAGGTGAGTGATGCTGAGCATAGACATACACACATGTACACACAC
>JAJHUR010134695.1:0-45097 GCA_027495735.1 Lutjanus campechanus
GCTAATGCTTTCTGATCCGGATCTGATGTGCACTTCACTGTCCTGTGCTGCCTTTGCTCTGTGCTTCCCTAGTGCATTTGGCTCTGCTCCAAAGGCGTCTCCAAAGCTGCTCAACTGCTCTCAAGATACACACACGTCACGCTAATCCACTACCTGAGTGTGTGTGTGTTGAGCCACAGAGGGATTGAGGCTGACTTACATCACGCGGACCAATACGGCAGAGCCTGTGCCTCCTGAAAACTGTTACAGCACACAGGATGAAAATGTCAGTGCAAAATCAAACATCACCGCAGGATAACTTTAAGACTTTTTGACATAATTCAGTCATGCAATATACTGTATTTAGTTCAGATTTAATATTCAGTATATATTTGAGTTCATTATTCAGTTGTAAAATTAAAAGGAAACATGGGTCAGGAGGCGTTAAATACATCAGGATTTTAATTTTCATTGCTGTATTTTCCAATATTTCCTACATTCTAACATCTTACTTGAAAAAATGTATTTCAATACACTGTTTATTTTAAGAACAGTGTATTTTAACAGCACATTTGCAGGTTAGTTTATGGTTTGCTTGTGTTTGAGGTGTCAAGTCTGCCCCTTAGTGTTCTAACATGATTTTGCATTTAAAACCTCCAGGTGCAGGTGACAAAATTCAAAAACAAGCCTAAAAACATCACATTTGGGGTTATAATCAATATTAGCTCCTGATCACACCTGTAGCTTTGGCTCATAATTACACTGAATACAGCAGCAATCAGTTTTCCTGAGACTGACATTAAAAGCTGACCTTTGACCTCTCTGTAGAGGGGAAACAGAGGATTGATTGAATACACTGATGTGGTGTATGCGTACATGGGCTTGACGATGACATCACGCCATGTCAGTTATGACAGGAACGCCTCCACGGCCTCCCTCACGATTGGCTGTTGCTCCAAATGAGACTCTGCCTTCACGAGAGAGCAACCAGTCAGCAGACAGACCAAAGCCAGAGGGACCACCTACACACAGGGAGAGAAAATATAACACAGCCGACCAACATCCAGCCATTCTCTCCTCCGGCACTTCATGCACCTCACTGCCTCCTCACCTTGGTCCTGTTTCTGGCCGTGAGTGTGTGTGTGGTGACGTCAGATGATGTGATGTTCACTGTCAGCTTGTCCGCCTGGTAAACGGCCCTCAGAAGAGCTTCCTCGCACTGGGATTCAGGACAACCAGACAGCTTCTGGAAGGAGAAGGAGACGACTTCACTTTAGCTGCAAAATCTTTCAGTGTTTACTGTAAATCTACCGATTCTTCTGTCTGTGAAGGAGGAAGCTTAATGTCTCTTTTCCCAGTCCACAGAGTCAGACTCAAGTACAAATCAGGAGCATGTGTTGTACGCCAACATGGTTTGAAAGTAGGGTAAAGAAAAGTAAAGTTTATGTACATAGTTTTCTTTCTAGATCATCTAAAATGGAAAATAATAGATCAAACTAAGCAAAGGGAAGTATAACCATGTGGGTCAGGAGCTGTTTTTTTTATATCCACAGATCTTAAATCCACAGAGATTAGCTGGGTACTTCTGTTCGGAAAAAACAGAAAAAGTTGTTCACAAACTCTTCAGGTTAACTAGAAAAGCAGAGAAGAATCGGAGGCACTCCTCTGTGGCTTACCATCCAAACAAAGCAGGCAACTGCCCAGAGGTCCTCCAGAGGTGGCAAAAGCCCCGGCATTTCAGTACAATATCACTTGAGACAGGTCCTGCACTATTACATAATCTTGTGGCTCCATCTTGTGGAAGGAAAACGTAGCTCTAAAACCTTAAAAGGTGCTGCGAGCGACATTCACTGCCACTAGAGATCTCAGTAGACCACTGGCACCTCAGATCAAAACAAATGCATGCTTTGTTTATTCAATAAAGCTGGAAAAAAATAAAGTATATGAACATACACTGCTCACAAAATTCAGATCAAACTGTAAAACTAGGCTGTGCTTATCAAATATAGATCAAGATTCTGTCGCTACATTGACCATTTTAAGCTTAAAATGTTTTCTGAAATATATTTTAGTGTACCATTTAGCTGTAATATGAGACAGATTGTGACCACATGGCTGTCTGCTTGGAAACTGAGCCTCCTGAAACTCAGATCAAACTGTCAAACTAAGCAGTGCTGATCATATGTGGATCAATATTATGTTGCTAGGTTGCCTATTTCTCGCTTAAAACATTTTCAGAAAGAAAGATTGTGACCAGGTGGGCGCCATTTTGGGTTTCCAGCAGAGGCTCCCGCAACTCACTGTCAAAATAAAAAAGGATGCAGGAGGACAGAGAGGGACTCACGTGTCCTGACATGAGCATGCGGCTGTCCTGGATAAACAAATTAGCTGCTATCTTTACCGCTGACAACCACTGAATGTTGTATATTGCACCTTTAATTATTTAAATTTATTCTGAAAAATAAAAACTCACTTGAGATCAATGTAAAGTTGCTTTTTTCCAAAATATCACTAACTAACTGACAAACTAACTGGGGTCAGACAGTCTTCTAGTGTAGGAGAACTGTTTGGTTTCAGAATCAGAATCTGAAATACTTTATTGATCCTCAGGGGGAAACTGTGTTACAGCTTTAAAAAAATCCTGGGTGTGATTTATATACCTGCAGTAAACGTGTGGCTCTGCCGTAGAGTTTGCTGTTGGTGACCTGCACGTCGATCATGTGGTTCTGGTAAATCTTCCCCTTTAAGACGTGAGCGCCGGTGCTCACGGCGTTCAGCTGCAGCTTAGTGGACAGCTCCCACTGCTGAGAGAGAGAGAGAGGCGGCATCGATTTTCTGCTCTGTGCATTTACATAAGCTACTCTGAGAGCAAACGATGAAAGCATAAAAAAGTAATCTGCCATCTAAAATAAGACCTATAGAACACGAGAAATAAGAAAACACTGAAAATCAATAAAGACTAAATTAGACTTTCTGTCCAGTGTGTTTATTTCTTTATGGCAAAACGCTCTGTTGAAGGAGAGGTGAAGACAAAAGAAAAGAGCGTAAATGAGGCAAAACAGTTATTCCTCACGCTCCAATGAGTCACTGAATCAATGTGTGTGTCCACGTGTGTGTGTGTGTGTGTGCGGTACCATGTGGAGTAAGCTCCCTGAAGCAGGTGACGGCCAAGTGATTTTTACTGACGATAAACACAACTTATCGACGTCATCCTGCAAAAAAAAATCAGACTGAGATAGATAGATAGATAGATAGATAGATAGATAGATAGATAGATAGATAGATAGATAGATAGATACTTGTTGGACAGCAGCTGCAGTGTCTCCATCAATCTGATGATAAACAGCGTGGAGGTTGGATGTCTTTTCTCTCACTCTGCGTGCCAACTTGGCCACTTCACCGACATCGTCTGCAGAGAGAGAAGCCGTCAAGACATATGTTGATTCGAATTGGACGGAATCCAAACGTGGGGGAAAAAAAAATATGTTCTGTCTCACCAGAGTGCGTGTAGATAAGAAGGACAGTGTCTTGGTCAGTGAGAGAGGGCAGAGCTAGACGCAGGAAATCCTCATGAGCGATGCAGAAGTCAAGACCCTGGAGGAAAGAAAACACACAGTATTTTAATTTAACTACTTTAAACACACATCCTGTATTTTTATGTATTTTTGAAACTGCCAGACAAAACATTAAAACAACAATATACATTCTTTTTTTGAATCCATCAAAAATGGTCCAAAAAGAACAAATGAAAGTTTGAACACTTTTTGTTTTTCTCCGGGCTCTTTGCACTGATTTGAAGTCCAAAAAAGGCAACGTGAAGTACCTTTGTGCGCCAATCAGGATTCAGTGAATCAAGTTGTGACAACAGTCTTTGGGGCTGTTTGCTTTTATTCCCAGAAAACAATCCATCAAATCCAATCAAAGCACACCCACACAGTCGTGATGAAGCAGAGACAAAAGGATGTTCTTTTTTTTTCTTTTTTTTAAACTTTCACTGTGATTGTTCCTTCTTTGGTCATTAATATTTAATGTTATTGAGATTTTTTTTATGGGGCTTTAAAGTTATAACCCTTAAGATTTTCATCATATCAAACCCAATTTTTGATGTGGTTTGTGTCTGGCATCGCTTGTCTCCTTTGTATAAAGTAGTCTGCATCATCAGTGACGGAGTCCATCATTCCAGCACTGAATTAAAATGCTGTGCACGCACACGTTGACGTAGCACAATGACGTAGCAGTGACTAAGTCCTATAATGTAGCTGCTGTCTTTATAAATGTTTTATAGCATGACGCATTTATTTTCTTACTTGTGTCCATACCAGGTGGTGTCCCCCACTTTCAATAAGGTTTCCACACAAAGTAAAAACAAATACATCCACAATGTTGTTGGATTTGATGACATGGGAATGATTTGTCAAATACTGATGCTTTGGGTTCGAAGCTGAATCTGATGTTGCTTTTGTTCAGGCATGGTGGGGTTTTTTGCAAATGCAAACAGAAGCCCTCGGACGATCTAAAGAAACCTGATTTTTTCCACATATTATGTGTCTCATGTACTAATGTCAAACAAATCTATTTTTTACAGAAGAATAAGATTAATTGTGGCTCCTACAGATGGGTGGAGCAGCCTGATCAGCATATCTCTGTCTTAAAATACAGTGAGTAATACATTTCACAAGGCCAAATTCAAGTAGTCGCCGAACTGAATTGAACCTCCCTGCAGTCTAATAAAAAGACTAAAGCAGATTAATTGAAAACAGACATCATAAATCAGGTACAGTAGGATGTATTTCATACTAATCCTGTTCCGGGTTAATCTACAAGTCAGGTTCAGCAGAGACAGATGTGTCATTACATGGTGAAAAATAAGAGCTGGATTTCATTTTAATTGGATTTGACTGGATTTCAGACATTTTAATACTTTGTAAGGCCGTGTAAGGATTTTTTGCGGACTTGTTTAAGGCTCACGGACGAGCCAGAGCAGAAATCTCCATGTTTGGAGTCGGCTAGGACTGACAGCACTGCTGCAGAAGAAGTTCAGAGAGATGTTAGATCTCCTGCACAGTGGCAGTTCTTCGCTGTAAAAGACGATGCAGAGGCGCGTTGCGTCAGCCTCTCTATTTGCGATAACTACTTGTTCATTAGTTCTCATTGTCATCTTTTGTTTAAACAGATGGTGATTCATTGTTTCCCTCCACATACCAGAGAAGTCAGGGAACCGTCATTGTTGTTCAGCTCCCTGTATCCTCCGCTGATGAAGCCTCGAACATCGTTGTAGTCTTAGACACACACACAAACACACACATAAAGGATATATAATGTGCAAATAGATGGTAAAATGCATCTCTGGTCATTAAATACAGATTGTTTTAGGTTTACTAGATTTTTTATGTGTGATTTTACACAATTTGTTCACTCAGATGCAAATGAAGCCGCGTTGTTTTACTGCTAATGAGTACATCACAGTCTTCTCACCTGCTCCGAACGTGGGGTTACACTCGCTGGCGTCGATGAGGCCCAGCACAGCCAGGGAGCCCCAGCCCAGATAACACACCCGCCTGCCACACCGCAAGCTGAAACGCACACAGCAGAGTTCCAGATAGGTCAAATGAAAACATCCAATTATATTTATTTTATGTCTGCAACATGGTGTGTTTAATGGCTGATGTTGCGCCCGTGTGAGCTGCCAGTTTTGTCGTTTTTTTTTCTACTACTGGAAGCTTTGGAAGCAGCCAATCCACCTTGACAAATGTCTTTATTGTGAGTTTCAGATGCATTTCTACCTCACAGCACACAAAATGTTCTGTTTTTCAGAAGTATTTTTCACTGCTGCCTGTTTTAAGTCACTTTTATTTCACTGTTTCTGTGAAATGTTTGATGCAACACTGGCTAAAATTTCAAGGTTAAACCGTAAGGTTATAAAACAGGATGTTCCACCTCCGCCCAGCTGCCTCCACCAGAGCACTTATCCCCTCCTTCTGAGCGTAAGTGATATCCAGAGTTTTCTCGTATGCTCTCATGTGCTGCAGGATGCCTCTGTTGGAAAGAAACAAACACAAAGGAGCTAGCTTCAGATATTTCTGCTACACAGGGAGATAAAGGGTATTTGTGGAACTCATTACAATAAATGATGTCCAATCTTAAATGTCATAAATAGTAATTGTACAAGCACAGAATCTCATCTCTGCTATGACCTCTAGAGGTCAGCAACACACAACAGAATCAAACAATGAAAATGCAGCTGTTAGTTTGCTATTGTATTTATATTTATATAAAATAAATAAAAACACACAGATTCAAAATTAACCAATGCACATGCAGCCATGTGTGCCTTTTCTGTATTAACACCATCACTAACAGCACGTGTGTATTCAAAAGCGTGAGCCGATGCACTGCTACATGACATGCCTAAATGCACCGAGTAATGTGAAAATCATGTTCAGTTTTTTTTTTTCTTTTTCATTCAGGTGTTTCAGGTGGCTCAGCTGCAGGCCGACAGCTGTCAACACAAAGAAGCACTTAACTAGCTGCAGGTTGTACCTTTGGGTGCAGAGTGGGAGACTGGAGGTGCTATGAGGGTGAGGTAACTTCAGGTCATGACAGAGAGAAGAGTAGTCTAAGTGCAAGATGGAGTTCTGTCAACCTAGCAGAATAAATCGATTTAAACTAGTAATTTACAGTTTTGGAACTGTTAAAGCTCTGGCAGTAGACTTTTTTTTCACAGCAGCCATTTTGACATGAAATAGTAGAGTAAACAAAGATGTTAGCAATGATACTAATTAAAGTCAAACAAAGTCTGGATGCTGCCTTTGTGCAGGTTGGCTCACTGGAAAGGCTCTGCTACACTAGCAGGACTCTAATTAGTATTATTGGTAACACCTGTGTCTCCCCTACAATTTCATATCAGTATGGCTGCTTTGAAAAGCTCTATTAGATTTTAGCACAGCATGTGGAAAACACAGACGGCTGGAATCATTTCATTCTCATTTCTCACTGTGATAGTTATTATTTCCACATATATCCTCTGTCTATTCTTTTATTCATTCTTATTCAGTAAATAAGCAAGTATTAATGATATAATTGACATTTCTGGGATAAAAATATATTTGCTTTCCTGGTGTCTGCACATTTAATACGGAGCTACAGCCAGGAGTCAAATACTGTAGCTAAATATTTCCTAAATGTCAATCTATTCCTGTAAATACAGGGTTAGACCAGTGATCGTGGAGTTTAGCGAGCATAAAACGAACGCAGGGTGAAACAGCTAGCTCTGTCTTAAGTTCAAAAATACTAACTCTCGACAGGAAAAATTAAGAAGCATATTTCCAAAATGTGAACTATTCCTTTCAGTATCATTCTAATTCAAGTGTAAAATACTGTTTCTTCTACATTCGCAGCTCCACTTTGTCAGGAGACTTGACCTAAAGATTTCAGCAGCAGCAAACTAACTTCGCAATGTGCAAAAAAGTCAATATATTCATATTCATGTAGGCGAACTGCAGAAAGAGCCTGAGATCATTTGGCTTTTTCAGTGTTTTCCTGCATGCTCACTTGTATGTGATGGGAGCGTTTGTGAAGGCAGCAGCATGAGCAGCGGACAGGGCAACCTCCAGGAGGATCTTGGTGCCGCTGCCTCCCTTCATCCTCGAAGAGCCACTGATGGCCTCTGGCTGAGCACAAACACGCACAAAGTCAAGAGTGAAAGCACAAAAACACACACAGGAGGATGATGAGGACAAGTAGGGGTTCTCACCCCAACTGCTGGGTTGATGAGGAAGGCCTTTTGACTTTTAGAGAGCTCCTGCATCCTTTGCACCAAACTGCGGAAAGTGAACGTGCAGCCTGGTATGGGCTCATCCCTATTGAAACCCACAGAGACATGACAAAATATTACTAATTTAGCAACTTTTTAATGATGTTATATTAGTGGAATGAGCATCAAGTCACCTGGCCTGATGCGTAGGATTGAAGCCAACCAGTACGGGAGTGTAGACCTCAGGGTGCTGCAGGCAGAAGTCCAGCTGACCTGCCACAAATGGAGCCTACGCAGCCAGAGATCAAATTCACACAAAGTAGCACGTTTTATTTGCGGAGTGTACTCATGAATTAACATCCTGTCCAACACAGAATTCAGATTCTGACCGCTAACAGTGACTTACAGATAATCCACAGGAAATACCAATGAACAAGACCCGCC
This sequence comes from Lutjanus campechanus, assembly GCA_027495735.1. NCBI lineage: Eukaryota > Metazoa > Chordata > Actinopteri > Lutjaniformes > Lutjanidae > Lutjanus > Lutjanus campechanus. The sequence goes on from JAJHUR010134695.1 coordinate 8,177, forward strand.
TCTTTCCCTCACAGACCTGTAGGGCACCAAAAACATGCAGTGGTCAAATGCTGGCGTTTGCTAAAATAAAGTACCATTTTACACTCTGTCCTCACACACGTGACACACTCTCCACCATGTCCCTGACCTTCTTCAGACTGAGCACGCCCTCTCTGGGGTCATCTTCAGGAGCTTCTTGGGAGGACAGCAGAGCTCTGAGGACAATGAGAGAAAGACTTGATTTTAACATACCTGATATTAAGACAATGAAACATTTAAAAGGAGAAATAGCACGTTCATCCTCTTACAAGTGAAAAGCTGAATTTATTAGTTATTAGTCGATACACTCAAAGGTTTTGCTGCTACAGCCTTACTTGGTCGGGTATGACCAGTTAGCTCATGTTAGCAAACTTTAGCTAGGTGTATCTAGTATTTAAATTATATTTCTGAACTAGTTTTCTGACTTTATTACTCCTCTTTGCTTGTGTTATTATTACACAATGTTTTAGCATGTCAAAGATAAGACTTTAATGTATTTACATCTTGGTTTTTTTTGTGAAATGTTTAAATGTTAACCTGAGATATGCAAGAACAGAGCAGAGCAGTAGTGGAAGCAGAGAAAGATTATAATGTCAGCAGCTTGCTAGTTAACATAAGCTAAAGCAAAATTTGTTTTATTGCTCAGGTATTAACTGCATAGTGTTATTTCCTCTCTCAAAAGTTACATATTCTCCCTTTGAGTGTGTTTTAAGCATTTTTCTCAAACAGAAAAGCAGCAACTTCACTCAGACAGGTCCGAATAACAGAACTCGTCTGTAAGACGACTGAAGAAAAGATGATTTACTACTAAAACAACAAAACTAATGTCAATATACAGTAAATACAGTGTTTAATTTCAGTGTTTTTCAATGTAACAAGACCAGAACATACTTGTCTCCTCCTGCAATGATGTACGAGTAAACTGAATTCTGGTTCATCTCCCTCAGCGCTCTGTTGAAACATGACTAACAACACACAAACAAGCAAAATACACAACACAGGAAGTCATTTTTCCATAAAACAAGTGCGATTAGATCAGATTATTTCATTAAGCGTCATTATCTTTATATTACTGGCATCGCCTGACTTGTTCTGCCTTGGTTTACAATATCACTTTCCCTTCTTGAACTCTGAAAACAATCTTTTTTATAATGATGAGACCAATTAACTTCAATAATATTTGTTGTGCAGTGTTTTTTTTCCTTATTCCAGGTGTGCAGTGGGCTAAATCATGTGGGGCGTATTTCAGGACAACTTTTACCGAGATGAGGAAAGCCAGTCGACCAGAAGTCCCACATCCGCTCAGTACAACGAGGCTGTCCTGTGGATCCTGTTAGAGAAGCAGAAGACAGGCTCTGACAACATGCCTGACCGACCAACAGAAATACAGACAGACACAGAGGACGGAGAGAGGATACCTTGAGAACGAGCTCCACCCTCTTGGCAACCTCCATCAATGTCACCAGCACTTGTTCACTCAAAAGCCTCTAAAAAGAACAATAACCATTTCAGATTAAAAGAAACTTTAAAAGTTTCTCATTGTTTCTGGAGTAACACGTACCTGGTAGGTGTCTCCTGTCTCTTCTTGAAACATCTGGGCGTCACAGGCCTGTAACATCCTAACAATGCAGTCGGCTGAAGCTCGGTCGATGTCACGCGTCAGGGGATTGGACTTCTCCGAAACAGGAAGTGACGGCTCGTAATCCGGGGACTGAGAAGCATAAAATATCAGTTTGAAGAATAATTCAACATATTTACTGCAAGTTTTTTTTTGTGTGTGTTTAATAGCTTAATAGCTAACAGCGGGAGTGTTAGATGAGAAGATTGATTGATACCACCCTCATATCTGTGTGCTCAATTTAAAGCTTGAGTCAGCAGCTTAGCTTATCTTAAAGACAAGAAACTAATGAAAAAACTAGCCTTGCTATGTCCAAAGGTAACAAAATCCATCAACCGGCACTTCTGAAGCTCATTAATTACTGTAGGTACAAGGTACAAGGTAGATTTATTCATCTTTTTACAACACAGGGCAGTACAATGAGTCAATTGGTTGAATAAGAAGAAGTCAAAGAAATAAAATGTCATATGTTTTCTCAAGTACAACTCAGTTAACATCATTTTCATCCTTTCAAATGCAGCCCAAACACTAACATTTTAAGCATAAACAATTATTCGTGGCATCAATCCTCTCATCTAAATCTGAGCAAGAATTACACAAAATCCCTCTAACCTTTAAAACTTGACTGCCTTACCTCCCATGCACGCATAGTGGAGAGACTACAAGTCCAGTCTGATCCTGCCATTGTGTATGAGTTTGTCCTTTCCCGTCAGAGATAGTTTGTCTCAGGAAGTGTCCCTCTGTGCAGCCAGTTTCCTTTTTGTCAGTTACAGGGATTTAAAATGAAAACCACAAAGTGCTTGGCTCTATCTGTAGTGACAAAGTTCACTTAAGGACCTTTGAGACCGAGGAGTGAAAGGAAGTATGGATTTCTCTGCTACACAGCAGCACAAACACCCGGAGTATCTGTGGATTAATGGCGGAAGTCATTCTTGCAGCTATTTTACGGGAAATGAGAGAGAAATAAACTTCTCTCACTTTAAGAGAAGCAGAAATGAAACAGTACCGATCCCCGATTGCTAAATCACAACATGCACTACAGCCAAACCAGCCAAAACATGGAGGTCAAACTGAAAACTCAGCATGAGGCAGATTTAAAAAAAGAGAAACCCTCCTTGATCTGCGCTCCGAGTAGTGTTGGATCACAATAAATACAAAAAAAAAAACCTCTGACAAGTTCCATCATTTTCAAACATGCTTTTCAACCCCACAGTGTACAAAAGATCCAACTGACTCTCGGCAACGTGAAAATATTTACACCCCAGCAGATTGTGGAGTCTAATGCATTTCATCACTTTCACTGGACTCTATCAAACTGTTTGCTGCAGCGTGTCTCACCCCTCCAAAACTCCCACTACTGTCTCTCATAACTGTCGGCTAATTGCTGTCTGTGACACAGCGGCAAGGACATTTTTCACATCATGTTCCATCAACAACAACCCAAAAAAAAAAAGAAAAATATTTTTCCTCACACTTCATAACTCCTTGTCACCTCATCTGTCCCCGCACAAAACAGATTTAGTATACGCTGTAAGAGCCTACGGCCGTCTGAGTGATGCATTCGTACTACTCATTACTGCCTCACGCTGATTATTAATGTTATCAGACATCTGAAGTACAGTTTGGTGTTAAACCTCTCTGAGTCAGCCAACACCAGAGCTGTGCGTAGGGCTGTGAGGATGACTCGCCTCATCGTGACACAGAACACGGAGCTGTTGCTTTGAAAGCAAAAGTCATCGCAATCGTGAAAAGGTAGAGCTCAGCCAACCTGTGACATGAAGAGGCAACACTGCTCCAACAACTTTTAAAAAGGTTTCAGCTTCAGGCTAATGATCCATAATGATGAATGATGATTCATGTATGTTGACTTGAAATAATCCCAATAAATATGTATCATAACTTGTATATATTCAATAAACTTTAATATACACATTCTATTCCACTTTGCTGTACTCGCTGTGTCCATTTCCAGGACTTGGGGAGTTGGAGAGAGTTCCATTATAGTTACAGATGACAAAGAGAAAATCAGATTACAGATACATTTAGTAAACATTAGGATTATTAGTAGGATGAACCAAAACAGCAAACACACACAAATCAAAATAATGGACTTAAAGATGCTAAAATGCAACATAGAGCTGCAGAGTTCAGTGTTAAGTTTCTCTGGGTTTGTCATACAACACTTTTTAAACAGTATTAACACATAATCATTAGTTTGATTGTTAAATATTGATTATAACAGCTTTAAGGTAGGATTTATATGCTTATCTGGAAGCCTGGTCTACAAGAGAGCTTCTCTTCTGTGTCAAAACATTGTTTAGAGAGTTTTCACGTTGCAGAAAAATAAACATTTGTAAATTCACAATGAAAAATTATTCAGCTGAAAACAGCACCATTTTGTGACCGTACTGCAGTTTAAATCCAATCATCGTCAAGCTATTTTATTTCCGAAAAAAAAGAAAAAAAAAGCTCACAAATTCACAAGAAAGATGGATTTCATCTCAGAGACAAAATGAAACTCTCAGGGACCTTACTTCAGGCATTTAAAGCGAAACCAAATCAGTTTTCAGCCGAGGGAACTCTGGTCGGTCAGAGCTGACTCTTCAATTAACCTGAGTGATAATCTTTTCTCCCACAGAAGCAGAAACAGATGGTGAAGAGGCAGAGCTGCACAGGACATCTCTATTCCACTCCCCGCAGTACATTCTGACTGCTTTTGCTTGTTTTTCGCTTTTGCAGGAATTTAACAAGCGATTTAAAACGTAAACGCCTGCCTTTAACAAGCCTCCGAGCACCGAGGCATGCAGCCCTGCTGCAAATGAACACACCATCCTCTCTGAATGATGTCGCAGCAGACTGACCAATCAATGACCATGTCTGAATTAAACATAATACAATCTCAAGTGCAGGGTTTTGTTCTCTTAATGCCTAACTTGGAGGGTATAGTTAAATATTCCATTTTAGTTCCTTTTGCATCTCAGTAACATGTTTTAAAGCTCCTCATAAATAATAAATTCTACCAGACCTGAGTTGATCCTTGTTTTCCCGAAAGTCTCGATTCAAGTCGAGCCTGCTGCAGCGCTGCACTGCACAATGACCTTGGCACCAAACCACGAAAAGGTCCTTCGATTTTGAGGAGGCTGCAGGACCTCCTTCCGTCCAGCTTCGGTCTCAGGGTCGTTCTTAATTCTTGACAAATCGGACCCCCCCCCCAAAAGGAGCAGGGAAAGTCATCAACTCCTGAGCGGTTCTTCTCATAATCAGTCATAAAACCCTGGAACAGAAATTAATTCATTCAGTCATCTTTGGACGCCAAGCATCCTAAAAACTCTGCATTGTATTAACATCATACATATGATTATATAAATGTCTGCCCCTTTTTTTTTATTTGGCTCTAAATCCAAATAAGCTCTAACAGCACGAGAGTAGACTTCTTACACTGCCAAAGCATTGAAATAGTGACACATCAATTTCCACTGAAAAATGGGTATAAAACTGCCTCTGTGAGCCGAACAAAATGAACACAGAATCGCATGACAAGCCTGTATAATTACTTTTTCATAGCTCCAGACTGTGAGCTTCCCTTAGGTTTCTGTATACGTTCATATACTCTGCTGGGGGAAAATGTATCTTCATTCACCAATTAGACGTCAGCATTTGTCAAATATTTCTTCATGTGACAGTCAGGATGGCATGTTCTCTCTATAATAGGCTGTACATACAGTGCCTTCACCCTGCAGCGGAGGAATGTAACGACATGCATTTAGTCAAGTGCTGTTATCTACAATTGTGGGGTACTTTTACTTTAACTAGGGGGTGTCCATTGTATTATATTTTATTCTACTTCACACCTCAGAGGGAAATATTGTGCTACTAAGAAATATTCAGATCCTTTACATAGAGAAAAGTACTAATACCCCACTGTTAAAGTACTCAATAAAATGTTAAATATATAGTTAATTAGGGAGTGGTTGCATCCTAACTTTTATGTGCTTGCTTGCTGGTTTTTACTTGTGGACCTGGACAGTTTCTCCACCACTGTCAGACACTATTTAGGTGTTGGAAGTTGTCAGTGTTGTCCCAGTCGTCCTCCCTGCTGTGCTCGCATTATCCTCAACTGTGGGAGCTCTATTTAGAGCCAAATAAAGCTCCAATTAACCTTGTGTTTTCCCCAACAACTTTTTCATTGTTAGTGCTTCTCTTTAATTTGTCTGACTGAATGTACTGAAACTCAGACTCTCCTGTGCAGTTAATTGCGCGGCTCTTATTTAATTCGCCTGCTTTATATGGAGTTTTTTTCCTCACAAAGCCCTTGCTGCAGATGCACAAATTTCCGCATTGAGGTGTTCTTATCTCGCTTTGTCCTCGCAGTCAGATTAAAACTCTCATCTTGTGCCTTCCTGATTCCCATCAACTCGGAACAACGTCATTGTTTTGGCCTTTTGAGGTTTACTGCTGATCCAGGAGCTGCTGCCGCCGCTGCCTACTTTTGGTCTTGAATGGTACAACCACTTCATCATCACACAAGAAGCATTTGACCTCGAGTCCTCTGGCGTTTTTGCTTATTCATTTGGATAAATACTGGACGGTGGAGCTGCAGCTGCAACCTTTGATTCATGAGGAGAGGTTTGATTTTTACTGCTTACATGTGTCGTTTTTATTCTTTATTTGTACAATTTCATTAACTTCCCTTCCAGTGCTGTCCAGGGGCCATATTACAGAAACTTCCTAATTTGTAGATCCTATTTTAACTGTTTGGTAATCATGGTAATTAGAGTTAGGACCTTGTTTAAGAATAAAGCCATAACAGATTAACAGCTAACTAAGTCTAAGTCTGATTTAAGACAAAAAAAAAGTTTACATTTACATTACACAAGAATTCTTACTTCCCACAATCCTAAATAATCCCTCCTAACTTTAGGATAACTGTCAAAACTTTTAACAGCAGCTAACCATGACAGTCACTAACAGTAGTGGTTGCAAAGGTCAGAGATATAGTTGCATTTCCACTGCACATTTGCGTTTGTGTACAAGTGGACATACACAACCATCACTCCAAGTGGATGCAGGATACACAAGGCAGCCATGATGCGTATGTACAAACACACAGTCAAAAACAAGTATACCTGTTGCCTAACAGTAGCTAACAGTAGTCTTGGCTAACTTATCTAATCTGAATGGCTGCTCTTTTTTTGCTTTTACACAACGGATGCTGGATATGGTGGAGAACATGTCTGCTATTTTAGTCCACTATTTCTTTTACCTCCCAAGTTAGCATTTCCCAAAAAGAACATCTTCGAAGTTAAGTGGTCATTCTTGTTTTTGCTCCATTTTTTCTGTCTTAATGTGTTTCAAAATGTTTAAAAAAAAACAGCAGTTACAAAGTTGTTTAGCTTGATGAGATAAGAAAAGTAGTGTCGGTTGCTAGGCAACAGATGTAAAAGTTGTTAAGCGATGTTGAATTTAATAATCAGGATGTCCTGACCTGAGTTAAGACAGGATGAAGTGAGATAAAATAGGCTTCCTAAAATTAGTTTTGCTTCTGTTATTCCTAACGGGGAAAAATCCTTTCTTACACTCTTCCGAACTTAAGACTTAAGATAGGATGTTTCTGTTAAAAGGCTCCCGGAATTTAATAACAACATGGCGTATTGAGCCTCATACAACAAAACAGTAAAAAAAAGGTTAGAGTTTCCACTGGGGTGGTAACGAATGTTCCACTTGACCTTTTCTGGGGTTTTCATTCTTAAATTCATGAAAAGCCGAAGTCGGTCGTGAACAGTTCGTTCGACCCTTCTGCTGACACATGCTGACACATGGTGTTCAGGTCATATTTCTCTGCATTTTTCTTTAAAAAGATTTGAGCCTGTAAGTCCAGGTGTCAGGGTAAAAAAAGCCCACACTCTTCTGCTGTGGCTGAATAACTGTCACTCACTCTCATTGTCTCTTGCTCGCGCACACAAACACACACACACTCAGACACTGCTATACAACCATCCACTCGCTCTCCCTGTCCTTCAGCCGCACAGCCACGGTTGTCATGACAACAGAGAGGCTAATCTCCAGTGGACAGAGAGAGAGAGCAGGAGCAAGAGCTTGCACAGAAACGTGCCTCTGAGAACGAAGAGAAAGTGTGTGTGCGATAAAAAAGATGCTGCGCATGCTTGCATATTTCTGAGAATGTGTGTGTTGAGGAAAAATAAATTAAGCGGGCACATATTTGTGATGTAGCCTGTGTGCAAATTTACATTCCACCTCAATTTAACGACATGCTGACTGCATTTCTATAGGAGGAGTCATTACTGAAGCAGTGTACAGAATATTTCTATATGATAGAGCCATTTCTTCTCATCTTTCCTTTACATTCCTCAGCTCCATCGTTTGAATTCATCACTTTCCTTCATTTTTTCCTGCGTCTGACCATTATCCTTAAAAAAAAATCTTCATTTAGACCACCTTGTCACTTCCTTCCCCTTAAATTAATCCCATCTTCTTTAGTTTTTCCCTCACGTGTTCCATTTTCTTCTCTCTCTCCATCTCTTTTCTGTGGCTTTATCCCTCTATTTTTCCCTCTTCTGTCTGTGACACGCCCTTTTCTTCCTTCCAACAATTCCTAAATCTTCCAGTCATCCTCTCTCTTGTATTCTTTCTGTCAATCTTTTCATCCCTTGGAACGGCTTCAGCCTGAATAATCTTTTCTCTCTCTCTCACACACACACACACACACACTCCTTTCATCTCTCCTCTAATTCCTAAATCCATCCCTCTTTCTCTACAGCCTCTCAGCTTCCCAGCTCCCCTATAGTTCCTACCCCATCCCCTCTCTCCCTCTCTCTCTCACACACACACATGCACAGTGCCCATCCCAGTTTCTCACATTCCTAAATCCTAAATGCTTGCCTAGCAGGGATCACACACACACTGGCACGCACACATATGTTACGGCTGATTAGGCTGGCAGAGCCACAGGGCAGTCGGCTCACTAGAGGGGATGATGGAGGGATGGATGGAGAGAGTGAAGGGAGAAAGGGAGAAGGATGGATGGAGGGGAGTATTGACGAAGGATGATGATTGATGGAGAAGACGAATGTCACATGGTGGAAATCTCATTTTTCCTCCTCTCTCCCCTGCAGAGGGAGGAAACTGTCTGTTTTCATTGGAAAACAATCACCCTGATGCTATACAGCGCGGTGGGCTTTTGCACGTTTGTAGAGGGTGGAGGCTAGGGCGGCACTGGCCACCCCTAAAATCTGATTGGCCCCATTATCCTCAAGTATTATTGGCTATCTGTTTAGTGAGACATGGGACCTTAGTTTCAACCGACTGTTTGACATCTGAATAGGTCAGTGCCCCATCTGGACCACCGAAAAAAAAAGTCTGGAGAACATAAAATTGGAACCTTCACAAACTACTCAGTCCAGCAAGCATGATGGCAGATGGGGGGTAGTAAAAAACAGTTATATAATTTACCCTATAACTGATTTGACAGTTTTGGGGAAGGGGTGGAGGGGGTCTCGATCACCAACCTAATTTTTCTGGGGGGAGGGTCCTGAAGAAAGATGATCCTGATTCCATCCAGAGAGTGGAACTTTCCTCTAATAAAGGAAAAATATGTGCGGTAGTCAAGAGACAAGTAATGTTTAAATTGTGCCATGAATTACACATATGATGTTTGTTAATCTAAAAGATAATTTTATATGTCAAGAAAGCCACTGTTTGTCATAAAACTGTATCAGACTGTGATGATACATAATTATAAATACTACACATCCATAAGTTGTGTCAGTGACGTCATGACTTACTCCCTCCAAAAGCTAACGCTAGCTGCTGAAGCTACTATGATGTTTGTCGACTGAAAACATAATTTTACAAGACAAGAAAGCTGCTGTTTGTGGTTTTATCATAGTTTATTTTTGTGTGTGAAACCACTCAGTGAACTGCATCTCTTATCAACACGGTCTTACCGTTGCCTCTAACATTATCTTACCTTCTATTCAACAACTCCTGGTCCTGTGAAAGAACATGCTAGCGTGACCTCCCGCAGCTTCAGAGGCCAACTTTGGGTTAACTAGCTTTTGGAGGGAGAAACTCATGACGTCACAGATGCGACATCTGGGTTTGTAGTTTTGACTTGTAAAAATTATCTTTTAAATTGACAGACATCATGTGCAATTCATGGCAAAATTCAAACGGAAAGAGAAAATGTCTCTCGCCGTTAACTAATGTTCATATATTTTTTCCGAGGTCCTATGGTGGTCCACTTATATTTTGGGGCGTGTGCACATGCGCGTGCCCGCGTGCAGATGTGGTTTGGGGGTTGAGGTTCTCATCCGGTAGAGGGCGGAGTGAGAGTGAGAAAGTGAGGAGTGGGGAAGCTGCTGGAGCTGCAGAGGGCTGGAGCTGCGGAGAGGAGCGGAGCGGGAAAAGGCAGCAGCGGAGGCCGGGTACCTGCAGCCTGAGAGCGGGGTGATGAGAGGCGGGAGACGGGGGTCCTCCGGGTGACTGAAGAGGGAGGTTTATTTAGAACGAGTCGAGGTTCGAGAGAGTCAGGTGTCCATAGGTGTCCGCGGCGTGCCCACACACACACTCACGCACACACACTCTCACGTCTTAAGAACAGCGGGAGATGCATTACGTCATAGCCTCCCGTCGCCCTAGATGACCGCGCGCGCAGGACGGGATGATGCAGGGCTGCTGGACTGGCACGAGAGCTGATTCTGCTGCTGCTCGCGAGCGCCCGGTGGCGGGGTCTCGAGCCGAGCAGGAAGAAGAGGAGCCGCCGGCGCGCGGCCACCGGCTCTGATGGCTCCTCGCGCCCCGGGCGGGACAGAGACACAGCAGTCTGCGCGGCGCGAGAGGGAAGAAGCAGGGGACAGCAGGTATCTGGTGGGAAGTGACGTGCTATCAGCACCACGGTGCGGTTGTCGTGCGTTTCGCAGGAGGGCAGGAGGAGCGGGAGGAGCGGGAAGGGGAACATGGCCGCGCAGTCGGACGGCGGCAAAGCCGGCGGGTTCGCCCAGCTGTACGATGTTGACTCGGAGGAGCCGCTGGACTCCGCCGCCATCCACATCTGTCAGTGCTGCCGCACCTCTGCCTGCTACTGGGGCTGCCGCTCCGCCTGCCTCGGCTCCCTGCTCGGCGGGGGCCAGCCCATTGGAGGGGTCGGCATCCGAGAGACTCACTGCCCGCCCCGGGAGCAGCTGTGGCTGGACTGCCTCTGGATCATCCTCGCCCTCCTCGTCTTCTTCTGGGACGTGGGCACGGACCTGTGCCTGGCGGTGGACTACTACCAGCGGCAGGACTACCTCTGGTTCGGCCTCACTCTCTTCTTCGTGCTGGTGCCCTCGGTGCTGGTTCAGATTCTGAGTTTCCGCTGGTTCGTCCAGGACTACACCGGCGGGGGGCTCGGGGAGGTGGAGGGGCTGACCAAGCGGGGCGCGGTGGCTCTGGGGTGCCTGTACCCCGGCAGGGACCGCCTGCAGCTGGCCACCATCTGGCTGTGGCAGGCCACCATACACATCCTCCAGCTGGGACAAGTGTGGAGGTAGGAGGAGGAGGAGGGGGGACAACAACACAACAACACACACCTGATCCTGTCACACACTCACTGTTATTCAGTTGGCTTAATTGGCATGAGTGCAATATTGCCAAAGCATATTAATACAAACTTTTAGACTGTAATGTAACAACAGCAAAGGGTTTGTATAAAGGAAATAAACCTGCAACAAATGAATGACTCATTAATAAACTACATTCATTTTTAGACATGCAGGGCAGGGGGCATACTCTCACACTCCCCACTTTATCTCTTTTACACACACTCACTTAATGTGGCTAATGGGTAGAGCTGGGTGTCTACTCGATGTTGTTAGAAGAAAGCAAAGCCTGCTTCACACTGACAGGCAGGAGAGGATGAGCAGGAGGAGGACAGGGAAACGCTCTCAGTGACCTCCTCAGTGCTTCAGTTACTATCTAGGAATGACAGACAGATATCAGGAGAGACGGTCAGAGAGACACTTTCACAGACAAACTTCTTTGAGTTTCTTTTCTTTATTGGGTCACCTAATGAAAAGTTAATTCTGCAACTCATACTGAACAGTCATGAGTCATAAAGAGCTGAATTTGTGGCTGAGAGGAGCCTCTGACACTGTCTTCTACAACTGTAGTAACCACAGTGTTGGTATAGTATGTCTCTACAATTTGGCAGAGATTCCCAAACCTTTTAATGGCATGGACCCCCACAGTAGATGCACATTTGACTATGACCAGTTTAAGAGGATTTTGTCATAAGGAATCCCCTCTAAGTATTATTTTGAATTCTTTTTAGGTTTAGGTTGCACAGTGAGGGAAAGAAATCATATTGTGATTATTTTTGACAGATATTGTCATTGCGATATGGTTCCCAGTTAGAGGGAATGATCATTTTTGCATCCCAGTTTTCATTTTCACTGAAAAAAACATTGAAATCATGATGATGTGAGATTTATTTGGGTTTGCACCAAACAAAAATGTTTTCTTACATCTGTAGAACAAGAATTGTAGGTCAGGGAATCTCTGCAGCACTACAGTACTTGCTGATTTGTCACACATTTTAGCTCTATCAAAAAAATTGGAGCTTCTACAATGTGGATATTCAGTCCCTCCAGGATTTGGGGAATATCACAACAGCTTTTCAAAGAAACATTTTGATGCACGTTGCAATTATTTTAGGTGTTTTTTGCAACAGAATATGAGAAAAAGAAGTGGACAGAGCTTTGATAAACGTTGTTTAAAATTAACAAACCTTATGTTCTTTTCAGAGTGCTCTTTTCAGTAACATAACAAAATTTAATGAAATAACAATGAAACTAGCTACAATGATTGGTCAAATTTGCTGAAAAGTTGCGGCGATTGGACAAAATTGGCTAAATTCATGCAAAATGCAGGGGAATTGGTTGAATTTCCATTAGTTGTTGCAATCGCAATTTTGTGGAGGGACAGAATATTGCACTAGGCCATATTGTGATAATGAATAAGGTAATGAAATGTTAATTGCTAAACAGTGATCAAGCAAGGATCACTATAAATCACTGTCAGTCCAAACAGCCAACTCTTTTTCTTTGTTGTCAAAAGTTAAAATATTTTATTCTTTCTTTTGATGCCCTACAGCCCACTCACAGGTCAACAGTAACTCAAATATGTTAACTAAACACAGTCCACAGTGTGTTGTAGGGGCTGACTGAGATGCTGTCCATGGTGCTGAAGACATTTTCAGCACCATGGACAGCGTTCTTCACTTAAGTTATAAAACAGGGGAGTTAAACCCCCGTGTGTGAGTGAGTGTGTGTGTGAATATTCATGTGTGTAGGCTCCTGCGTGTCAGCGTGTGTGTGACCAGTGGAAAAACGGTGTCACGCCTCTTCCCATGAGTGTCAGCATGCATGGAGAGTACAAAGAGGAAAAGCATCTGCGCTTCTGGCAACACATCTCCCCCCTCTATCCCACTCCTTCCCTCACGCACACACACACACACACTCACACAAATACTGTATATACACACAGTTGGATGAGGGTAGGCGCTAATTGTAGTGCTAAAAGCACTGGCGGGAAAAAAACAGAAACACACATGCACCCTTTTCCTCTTTCAAATGCAGCTATAGGTTCTTTCCTCTCTTTGCTCCATGTGTGTGTGTGTTTGCTTTTGTATGTGTGTGCAGCTTCAAGACCAGAAGTAGTAGTAGTTGCAGGACAAGGGCAGCGCTCGCTCCCCCCACCCCTCTCTAAGAAGACTCCTTAATGGTGTCCGCTTGCCTCTGGGCGGGCAGCAGGAAGAGTAGAGCGAAGAGTGTGTGTGTGTGTGTGTTTACATCCTCTTGTGCTACTCAGCTCCTCTGCTTCAGTCTCTCTGTGGTTGTAGGGTTAAATCAACCCCCACACACATGCACACGTCCCTCCTCTATCTCCATTCACCCCACCCAGTAATCACCCCCCCTCTCAGCCTGCAAAATCGACTCTCCCACCTGGAGGAAGTGGAGGGGCAGAAGAAGAAGAAGAAGAAGGGGAGGGAGGAAATGGTACGGCCTGATTGAGACAGATCGTTTCGAGATGGGGAGGGAAGGAGGGGTGAGGAAGGAAGGAGATGGAGGAAGGAGAGAAGATTGTGAGTCAAAAAAAAGGGGGGAGGGGAGGGGAGGAGAAAGAGAGCCAGAGGAGAGAGGGAAAAGGAGGAGTGGGAGTGAGAGTGAGAGTGGTGGGGGTAGGGATGGATGATCTACTGTATTCTGTACATATGGTTTGAAACATATCCCTCCATGTCTCGGCATTAACAGGCTGTCAGGGTCGCCTGCCATGCTGCGCAGTAAAGCCTCAATTCTCAATGTGAACGTGAATACAAGGACTTCCTGTTTACAGATTTTAAAATAGCCAAAGAAATGATGCTGGTTATTTACCCTTCATTGTTCTTGAGTCAAGGACAAGCAGCATTTTGGTGTTTTTGTCTCATTTTAAAGCTACAGCATTCATTAATCCAGCCCTAAACGGACAGCTCAGCCTAAAATGAAAAAATACATTCTTCCTTCAACATGTAGTGCTGCTCATTTATCTAGATTTTTTTGGTGTCAGTTGCCGAGTTTTCGAGATATCGGCCATAGAGATGTCTGCCTTCTCTCCAATATACTGGAACTGGATGGCTTGTGGTGCTCAAAGTGCCAAGAAAAATATATTTTTCCTCGCTGCCCCCCTTGACACGAGTGACAGTTCCTACTTGAAACTGCTCACAACAAGGTCTGTGGATTATCTTGACTAACCGGGTCATGATTACTGTAAAGAGACATCGCTGCTGAGTTTTTCAAATGTATTTTTGGTGCTTTGAGCACCACAAGCTAATTGTCAACTAGTTCTATTATACTGACGAGAGGGTAGACATCAGTAAAAACACAGGAAGTCAGGATTACTTTCACGCTTCATTGTACTAAGGACATGTGTATTATCAGTACAGGAGGAAAATATGAAAAAAATGCTGTGAAAACTCTGTTTCTAAAATAAAGATGTACAAAACTTACAGTGTCATCAGAACACACATGGTGGAGTATCACATGCCAAGTATGGGCCTTGTAAACTGTCCCACATTGGAGTTTATTAGGCCTTTCTCCTCGCTACATCATTAATTAGCCCGGAGTGCTCCTCCTGTGATTGGCAGGCTGAGTGTCTGCTTATGCCCGTCCTCCGCATCACGCCAGACCTGATGCGAGACTTTCTAACAATACACGTGTGGCGTGCTTGCATGCACATGTAGGCGTTTTCCTGTGAAGTGCGGATGGTGCATTATTTATGTTTTGTGAATTAAGATTGTATGTTGGCTGTAATAGCTGTTCATACAGAGTCATGCATAATGTAGCAGCACACACGCGCACACACGCAACGACACCCGTGCACGTACAGAACAGTAGTAATGCACACTGGGAAGCAGGAGGAAATCATTAGAGTACAGTGCACACATGTACATATACGCATACATGTATCCACACACACACACGCTGTGAGTGCCCTGAGGCTTTTTCAATTAAAATCACTGCCTACATCCCACCCACATCTACTGTAGTTTCCCAGATCTAGAAATCTGCTCAGTATATATGCATCAAAATCCTGCTCATAGAGAGGTTCTTTAAACGATCAGCCCATACATATTTATAGCTCAAGTTCAAATGGGCTATAAGGCTATAAGGCTCTAAGTTCTAGCTTTTAGAATTGCATTTGTGTATCATAGTAAGAGAAGACAGTAAGAGATTAATAATTTATCAGTATGTATACTCATAACATTTCTACTATGAGATCACACTGTCTTCTGCAACTGTTAACCCCTGCTGAGATCTCACTTTGTCTGCTGAGTTTCAGGTTTTCGTGCTGGTGGGATGATCTGACTTTTAATTGTGTTGCCCACGGTGTTGCATTCAAATGATGCTTTTTTTTTTTTTTAAATGGAAAATTAAACAGTAAAATCAGATAGACCTAAATAACAAACATGTCCATTAAAGGGATACTACAGTGATTAAGTATTGCATTTCCACAAAGTTTGGGGACACATTTAGGGTTGTACCAAAATTGATACAGTATCAGAGATGCCTCCGATACGGCCTAAAATGCTGGATCGGATATCAGCAAGTACGACTGCGCGCGTCTATGCAACGATCAAATGTCACATAATTTGTTCTCCCCAAAACAGGATCCTGCTACTTCCCAGCAGTGTTGCATACGCCATTTCTGAAACCTGAGCCAGGCCATATGACAATGATAACACACATACCACATCCATACAGGGTTAGTAGCTTGCATACACACACAAACATATATTTTAACACACTGATGTCAGCCAGAGTGAAAAGTTAAGGTATCAGAATTGGCATTGCGAAGGAAAAAAGATCTTAACGTTTCTAGGCACATTAAAGAAGTTCCTGGTAATGCTCAAGCTCTAGAAAAGGCCGATTTTAAACAGTATTTCCCATCATGCAACTCAATAGCACCTCTCCTTGGACTTCCCCTGTCTGGTAACTGTGTGTGTAAAATTGGTGGCGTGCATTAGAAACGGTGTACAATGTGTATGTGACAAACGTTTTGTCACCAGGCAAGCTGTTTTCATCTGGGTACCTGTCACTGTACCATCTGCATTCAGGCAACATCAACTGTTTTCATCACTGATTGTGAATCACTTGATAATTTTCCTGAAAATCACAGAAAATAGTGAAGATGACCACTATAATTTTGCAGAGGTAACATATTCATTGCTTTTTTTTTTGTCCAACCAACATAAAAAACCAAAAGATATTCAGGTTTCAATCACATATGAGGTAAACCAAATGTTTGATGTGCATATCTGTTTGAGAAAATGACTGAGTTATCAATTGATTCTCAAAATAAAAGCCAAATAATTAGTGATCGCAGTATTAACAGTGCTGGTAGCAGTAGTAGCAGTAAACTCCATAAAACAAAAGTTTCAAGCAAGCAAAACACAGAATTAGTGAGAAGGAAAATAATTAAGCTTGAATGTGGCATGCAGGATGTTAATTAGCACTCTTACCTGTGACCCCCCTGCAGGTACATCAGGACGCTGTACCTGGGCATCATGTCGCGTCGGCAGAAGGAGCACCAGCGGCGCTGGTACTGGGCCATGATGTTCGAGTACGCAGACGTCAACATGCTGCGGCTGCTGGAGACCTTCCTGGAGTCTGCACCTCAGCTGGTCCTGCAGCTCTGCATCATGATCCAGGAGAACCGAGCCGAGACACTGCAGTGTAGGTGGAGCACAGATTATACTGGATGGACTGAAAATCCAAGGAAAACCGTTCTACATTAAAGGGATAGTGTGGATTATTTGAAGTGGGGTTGTATGAGGTACTTATCCATAGTCATTGTTTTAACTACAGCAGATGGCGGTCAGCACACCCCCAGTTTGGAGAAACAGAGAGGAGCACCAGCACAGAAGCTGAGCAAGTACTGCTGTGGACAGGGTTGGCAGTAAACGATATTTTAGCCATTTAAATAATCAGTTTAAGTGTATGTTACATTTACAAGATTTTCAATGCTTTACTTTGCTGTCAGACAGCCTTTTCTGTTGGGAAAACCACCATTATACAAGCCAAATATCGCTCTTTCCAAACCAACCAAACCCCATAGGCGAAATCATTCATTTTATCTCACTGAACACAGGAGTTGCTGGTTGACTCCTGCCTTGATTGGTTAACTAATTTGTGTTGTTGTATGACTTTGGTGAATCCAAACTCTCCTTTTAAAACTCAGAAGTCGCACAATAACACGAATAAACTCACGGATTGAGGCAGCAGTAGACCAGCAACTCCTGTGTTCTGTGAGTTAAAATTACTGATAATTCTTATGGAGTTTGGTTGGTTTGGAAAGAGCAATATTTGGCTCATATAAGTGCAGTTTTCCGACAGAAAAGGCTGTCTGATGGCAAAGTAAAGCACTGAAAAGAATCTACATATAGCATACAAGTTAAACTGATACTATTTTTTTTAGGTGGACCTTTGTTTAAGTGGCTAAGTTGCTCTGCTTCTCCAAACTGGGGGCTTCTACTATAGTTAAATAGACTGACAACTCACTATCAATAAGGACCTCATACAACCCCACTCCTAATAATCCACACTATCCCTTTAACTCAACCAACTTGCTGCCACATTTACAAAGCTAACACTATGTTTTCATGTAGTCCACAAAGCACACACAAATCAGCAGCTGCACAAACAGTAATTAGCAATTTGCACACACATCATGCTCAGTAATTTGTGGCTGCAGATGGTGCTGCTTTTGGATTTTCACACTGTGTTTTTGTTCAGGTAAAGAAAGCACAATCACAAGTGTTTCGGGGGATGTGCTAGCCAAAGTCCATCAGCCTCCTCTTATTCATCCACAGAAATGTATCATCCAGGCAGCCACCCACAGGTGTTATTCATCCCTATCAATCTGGAGTTTTGGGACACCTTCTACTTCAATACAAATATGTGACTAGTAGAGGGGGTAGATGCAAACAGCAGCTGGGACATTAAAAATAACTTCAGATTTCAGACTCGTAACATTAGTCGTCATCACCAAATGTTTCTGTCGTGTCACACACCACTTTTTATGTAAGGCGATGCTCACATTATTACTCAAAACACCTCCAGTGACTCATAATTTTGTACTTTTTAACTCACGAACCTGAAAACTTTGATTTGTTTTCTCTCTGTAGGCATCTCCTCCTTGGGCTCCCTCCTGTCTCTTGCCTGGGTTCTGGCCTCCTACCACAAACTGTTGCGAGATTCTCGTGACGACCAGCGCAGCATGAGTTACCGCGGGGCACTGCTGCACCTCTTCTGGCGCCTCTTCACCATCTCGTCCCGCGTCCTCTCACTTGCCCTCTTCGCCTCCCTCTTCCACATCTACTTTGGCATCTTCGTGGTGGTCCACTGGTGCGCCATGGCCTTCTGGGTGGTGCATGGAGGCACCGACTTCTGCATGTCCAAGTGGGAGGAGGTGCTCTTCAACATGGTGGTCGGCATCGTCTACATCTTCTGCTGGTTTAACGTGAAGGAGGGCCGCACACGCTACAGGATGGTGGCGTACTACACCGTGGTGTTGGCCGAGAACACCATCCTCACCGGGCTGTGGTGAGTTTAAGTGTTACTGTCATTTGCATTTTGTTGCATCTTGATCCTGGCTGCAATACATTTGTCTTGACGTATACTGTAAGATTTATTTGTTGAATGCAATGTCTCAAAAAAGACTTTTATCAAACAGACTTCTACAGCTCTCTCCAAACCAAGCAGACTCCATTGGCCTCGCAAAATACAGAAGTTCCTGGTCTATCACTGCCTTCATCCGTAATGTGTTCACACCAAAAGCGAAGTGAATATTCGCTGCATGTTTGATTGCTGAATGATTTGGGGGACATTTATGGTTATTCACATTACTCACACAAGTATGTTTACTCACCCCAAACAGGCAGCCGTAAGCTAATGAGCAAATGCTAACAGCCAGCAAGCACCAGCCGGCAGGCACTAGCTGTGTGTGTGTGTGTTTGTGTGTCAGCCTCTGACAGCACTCACCAGAGAAGCCGGTTCTTTCTCGCTTGTCCATCCTGTCTCTCTTCTTTCCCCGCTCCTCTCTGTACTTTCTCGAAGTAACTTTAAAATACTTAAAGTTAAAATAGTGACTTAATTAGCTTACGGTAAACAGTTGAGTGAGATTAGCTCGTCCATGGGTCGTCGCTGCAGACTGGTTACAAAGTGAGAGCACTGCGATGGACTCAAATTTTCACTCAAGTTGAACAGTTTCAGCTTTTTGTGTGACTTCAGGTTTGAAAAGATAGTTTGGATTCATGGAAATCACACAATAACACAAACAAACTAACAGATCAGGGCAGCAGAAGACCAACAACATGTTCTCCAAAGAAAAATTACTGTTTTTGCCAAAGAAGCTGAGCAAGCGAGAGAGATTTTTGGTTTATATGATGGTAGTTTCCCTTTGGAAAAGGCTGTGAAAATATTCTAAATATAGCACACAACTGATGTTGACGTGTTTATGTGGCCACAATATGTTTTACTGCTGACCCACAGTAGTACATTGCTGAACTAGGGGCGTGTCAACTTCCATCTACAAATACTCTGAACTATCACTTTAAATATTGCAAAAACTGCTAATTAAATCATAAACGTAGCCTCACTACTTCTTTCTCACACTGTAGAGAGTGTGTAACCAAAATTAGAAAGTTACATGCAGCCTTGAAGAGGTGAGGTTTCAAGTGTGTATTTGAAAATCACCAGAGAGCCTGCCTCCCTGAGGTAACGTGGAGTTTGAAGTGGGAATCGTAGGAAAAAAAGCTCTGTTTCCTGAGGATGTTGGTTAAGGTGTTGAAATGCCTGCTGAATGAAATGTATATAAACTGTGTATGGAGAACTGTAACAGTATAAATGTTGTCAGCAAATTAGATAAAACCCTTTAAATGTTGTTTTAGAACGTTTTATCCAGGGACTGATTTTAAATTGCTAATGTTTAAAACATTAACGAGCCTTTTAACCTCCCGTGTTCCATCTTCCTACTTTAAAGAGTAATTAAACGCTTCCCTTCAGCCTGTCCAAGCCTCCTACTCACAATCGAAAAACCCAATTTTAAAGGATGAGTGTGGCGATGTTCTATATTTTCCTTATTCATAAACAGATCCCACAGGAAGACGAAAACCAACAATGAACCGAGGCTGCTAACAAATATTGTGTGTCTAACGCCTGATATATCCTATTCCTCTGTGCCACAGGGCTTCTTTGTCGTCCAAAAACTATTAAAAACCCATCCGTGAGCCACTCTGTTGCACTGGGTACAAACACTGTAGTTTATATTGACTCATGCCCACATACACCAGCCTGCTGCCACAAATACTCACTAGAGCACCGAATGTGGATTCCTCCACTGCTGTAAATAGTCCCTGACAAATACGCCGTTTACTCCTGTGTGAGTAACATTTGCTAAAAACAACAGTTCCCAGTTGTTTTAGGAGAATATTTAGCCTTTGATAAAAATGAAAGTATATATTTTTGACCTGATTTACTCGTCTGAAGTGCAGGAAAGCAAATTGACGTATTATTTTCTAGAAGCAGCAGGAGTACTGGTGTACTGGTGAGTCTGAACAAACCACACTTTCATGAATTTGTCCCCCCGTGTCTCCACCATCCTGCAGGTACGCCTACAGGGACCCGGTGTTGACCGACTCCTATGCTGTCCCAGCGCTGTGCGGCGTCTACCTGACGTTCGCCGGCGGCGTCCTGGTCATGCTGCTGTACTACGGTTTCCTGCACCCCGCCACCACCCACCTCCAGCCGAGCCCCGCCTCATCCTGCTGCGCCCAGCTCCTCTGGGGCCTCCCCCTCCCTCCGTCAGCCCCGCCCACCGCCCCGCCCACCCCGGCCCACATGACCAAGTCGCAGACGGAAGAGGATGTGGCCGAGACGTGTCTCCCCGTCTTCCAGGTGAGGTCGGCACCCCCCACCGCCAAGCCCGAGGGCCCGCTTATAAAGATCGACATGCCCAGGAAGCGTTACCCAGCGTGGGACGCCCACTACGTAGACAGGCGCCTGCGGAGGACTATAAACATCCTGCAGTACATAACGCCAGCCGCGGTGGGCATCCGCTACCGTGACGGACCCCTGCTGTATGAACTGTTGCAGTATGAGTCCTCACTCTGACACACACACACACACACACACACACACACACACACACATCACCACACATAAGCACATACACGCCATGAAGAGACATGTATGTAAACATGGATGTTCAGAGTTAGAGAAGATCTAGAAACACAAACACAATGTGGCACTTGATGTAAGCACACAGACACAAAAGCAATCTGTCATTATAAGCACACACACACACACACACACACACTCACAAACACACACACACACACACACTCACACACACATTCCTTGCGGGCACCTACGACCTGCGAGTCTCATGGCCATGACTCAACAAGCTGCTTCAGCGCGAGTCCATCTCTTTCTCTCTTTATCCTTCTGTCTCTATTTCCACCCCCTCTGACCGCTCTTCATCTGTTCTCATTGATTTAATTTCACACGTCCGCCGCGCTCCGCCGTGAAGAAAAAAGAAAACAAACAAACAAACAAAAGATAGAAAAATGAGCGCCAAAGTTTTCACACTGGAGTCTTTGACCGCCGCATGCCGTTTACGTTGCGTCGCTCACACTTTCACGGGTTTCAATAGAATAAAAAGACGTGACACAAAGAAAGAACAAATGTCACTTTTAATAAAAGGAGTTTGTGAACATGTCGTGGTTAGTCTAGTCAAAAGGTAGTGTATATATTTTATATGTACAGAAGGATGTTTTTTATGTACCGTTACGTTGTCGTCGACTGGAGATAGAGCAGTTGGTCACGTCGGTTTTGGGGGTTGATTGACAAAGTTGCAGAGGAGAGTAGTAGAGCATGATGGGAAAGATGGAGACAAAGATGGAGAGGGTATTGGCATTTAATGCACACTCAAACAAACAGAAAATATCACTCTAAATTTGCACTACAGACTGTTAAAGGGATAGTTTGACATTTTGGAAAATATACACTCATTTGTTTTCTTGCGAGAGTTGGATGAGAAGATCGATACAACTGTAATGTCTGTAAACGCTAATTATAAAACTAGTGCCAGAAGTTGATTAGCTTAGCTTAGCACAAAGAGTTGAAGCAGGGTGAAACAACTAGCTAGCTAGCTCTGTCCAAAGCTGGAAAAACAGTGAGCCTTGCTATGCCCAAAGTTAAAGAAATCTCCCTACCAGCACCTCTAAAGCTCATAAATTAAAATGTCGGTCTTTGCTAACGCAGCCTAACAGCCTACGAGAAAAATATAGTATCAGTTGCTTCTCCAGTTATTGTTGATGATTGATTATAATTGTGTGATGGGGGATGTGAACTTTTTTCGACTTCTGGCATGCCAGAAAAAGTCAGAGAGCCACTGCTTTATGGAAATAAAATTTAAAAAAAGTGGTTTCAATCTTCTCATCTGACTCTACTAATAACTATTTCTCAAAATGCCAATATATTCCTTTAAGAATGCTAACATTTGAGCATACATTATGTTTAGCAAGAGTTAGAAACATTAAGCTAGCTCTAAAGAGTGACAACATGAAATGTTGTAGCGGCTCCAAATAAGACACACAAAAAATCTGTGTATGAAAAACATGACTGTGTATTGAAAGAATTAGTAGTTTCTAACCTGGACCATATACTACAAAACAAATCTTTTCATTGCCAAGAGGCCTGTATGTTGCAATCACTCTCTCTCACGCAACACTTAGTATGCTAAGGTGTTAGCATACAAGCTAGAGTTTGTATTTTAAGGCGTTAGCACAGAGCTAGAACTTGTATGCTGAAGTGTCAGCATGGAACCGGAGCTAAAGATCGACTGAGGACAGATGATATTAATGCTACAGTTCTTATTGCTAAACATGTACCCAAGTCAATGTGCCAATCCCCCATGTGTTTTTGAAACCTTAAAAAGTATTAAAAGTAAGCCATTAAACAAAAAAAAAAAACCCTTAAAATCAGAGCAGCGGTTTCTCTTTACTACTGCTGAATCAAACAGAGAACAATCAAAACAAAGCGGCACCATCACCTTACCGATGAACTTCCACGTTCATGGAAGAAGTGTTAGCACCTGCTGATGTTGTCAGTATTACTAATGTGTGGTTATAACATGCCATTGTATTACAACTCGCAGAATACAGGGAGGAACATAAGGCAGCACATGCTTATCTCACTGTTTTGTGACATCAGGGCGTCTTGCAGTTGTTCTCCATCATTTCCTGTTATGCTTCAAGGGGTCGTGGGAGTTCGATTTTCTTTATATGTCCCGTCCATCGTTGCAAATGCTTGTTTGCGTCGGATTACGTTGCTAGACAATGAAAAAAAATGAGATATGAGACAACAGACAAAAGTAGATGCAAGACTAATTATTTTTGATCTATGTCTACCAGCACCCACCAGTGTGTGATGTCTTAATCATGTCGGTCCCACGCTAACAGGGTGCTGCCACTGAAGCTCATATAAAACAAATTTTGGACTTCAATCGTCACAACCCTCCCGATGACTTGTCCTCTCCTGATAAACGTCCAGTATCAACGCCTCCAAAGCCACCCACGGCAGAGCTGTGATGTATGGCTCATTATTTATTTTTTTTGTTTGTTTATCCCTGTAATCCAAGCTGTTATATTGGCAGGCGACAACAAACGAGCCGGGATATCAGTCATAGGCCCGCAGACAGGAACGACGCTCCTGAAATCACACGCCACCAGGGGACCGCCTTTAACAGCGCGTGATGGCGAGTAAAAACAAAGGCTTTGGAAGGTGGTGAAAGTGTTTTTGCCATCCAGCACTCCGCACCTTCTCTCCAGTCCGGTGTTAGTGGTAGAGCAGGTGAAACCCAGCCATGAGCCATTTAAAATGGTGCCGTTAGAAAAGATGAACACAAACACACAAGCTTCTTATTAATGCTGCTGGCCAAGAGGATCACGCAGGTGAAGAGAAACAGAGATATTGCATTTGTGAGTGCAAAAACAGTGTTAAAGGGTTACTTCAACATTTTGGTGAGGAATTTTAGCCCCGTTTTTCTTTGTCTGGGGTTGTAAAATTGTAGAAAAAGATGCCTTTTAGTCAGGGCTATTGAAACTAAGGCTGAAAGCAACCTGGAAGCTACATTTTTTGTTTTAAATGACCACCAAATGTGATCATATTTTGCTATTATGACAGTAAAAATTGAATACTTTTGGATTTTGGACTGTTGTAGACCAGTGGTTCCCAATCTTTTAGGCTTAAAAGAGTACTCTTTTAGGAGGTCAAAAGGAGGTCAAAATCAGTAAAGACAGTAAAATCATCTTGCAACCCTTCAGCACCGCTTTCATGTCCACAAGTTGGGATCAGCACAACCAAAAGGTCTTTTTTTTTGTCCTTGTATTGTTTGAATAACTTAAGAGGGCTGAAGACATCAAGTTAGTAATTTATAAGAGAAGAAAGCAAAGATTAGAATAAAGGGTGCTTTCCTTTTCTGCAAAGATTTATTCTGTGACCCTTACACCACATCCTAACATAAACTGAGCGAGTGAACTTGTTTCTTTAAAATTGGGAGACAATTTACTTACTTGTAACTCCCAAAAGCTGCCTGTTCTCCTTCCAAACTTAGCCCTTTTTTAGGAGATTCCTATCAAAAGGGTGCTGTGGATCAGATAAAATGTGCTGCTCCTTGACCTCGTAACGTTAAATTTATCTCTCTTCATCCACGCTGACTGCTGTCTGGAAGGGAAGCAAAAAAAATCAAAGATGTCAGTGTTGATTTTGACCGAGCAAAAAGTCGCAAAAACAGAACCAGGGCGAGTGGCTTTTCAAACGAGCAACACAACACTTAGCCTGTTTGCTGATGCAGGTGCATCCTCACTGGAGAAACCTCAAACAACCTCATGTTCTCTCGCTCGCTCAGTCGCGTCGCTAGGACTTTGGAAGCTGTGTTATAGTATTTTCTACCAAATTAGCTGAGGCTCTTGAACCAGTTCTGTTCAACATCCTTGGAACCTTGGTGCTATCTCGCTAACCAGCCCGTGTTTCCACCCGTTTTGAGCAGAACTATCCTATGTTATGGCTCTCATAACCAGCTGTCTGGGTTCTGAACCATTTTATTTATATTTTCCCCAGGTTTGGGAACCACTGTGACAGACTAAATTATTAATTGATTAATCTAAAATTGATCAACAGATTAATTCACCATGAAAAAAAAAAAAAAAAAAATTCTGCAGCCTTATCATAGACTAACACCCAAAATGTTGACGTATCCCTTTAACTTTGAACGGTGTGAACATAGAGTGAGCTTACATTACTTTTCCGTGGTGCTAGCCGATTTAAAAAAAAAAGGGGAATCAGTTAATTTGCTGCAAACTGGCGATTAGACTCAGTAGGTGCAAACGCGCAACAGAAGCAGCAGCAGCATCGGTGTTCATATGGTGCAACACACTCGAGCTACAGAGTCAATTGGCTGCTAATCCCACTTCATATGGTGCAAATATGAAACACACATGTACTTAATGGTGCAATAAGGGCAGATTGTCTCTTTGAATTCTATGGTGCAACTTGAGTACTGCCTTCTCTTATCGGCCAAGGCTGTGCCAAAGGCTCCGTCCAAATGGACAACTGCTCTTCCTGTCCTGCAGAAGCTATGCAAGTCTCCGCCGCGAGGAGATGTGCTTAGTGCTCACAACACACACACATATACACTCAGACACACACACACACAGGGTTTTCCTCCACTGCAGGGAGATATGCTAGTCACTACACACATGCAGACACAGTGGGATGCATCCCTACCTCACCGCACACATACTCACACTCACACACACACACACACTTAATGTCCAATAATCCCTTACCCCTTTATAATTTGGGAACAATATTCATATGGTGCTATTGGATGGTTTTTGTATCGTTGTGGTCACAGTGGTATGAAGAATTTAGCCAAATATGTTCAGAGAATTTCACATTCAGATTGATTGATGGATGGTGTAACTCAGTCAATCTTCATGTGGGGAGTGTGCGTAAAAAACAGCAACACCTTCTGTCTCGGTGAAACAGAGTGACACATAAAAGCTACAATGCCTTATCCGCTTGACACAAGTGGAGGTGGATTTTTTTGTTGTTGTTTTTTTTAAAAGAAATCCGAGTTAAAAAAGATGAACTTTCGGAAGGTGGTGCTAGTTTTTGATACACTCTGATCTGAACATGCACTCTACTGTATGTTACGCATGGGTTCAGTGTGTCAGAGCACAGAAATCAAAGGGGGGAAAAAAGCACGTCGTCCTAAAAAAAAACCGAATATGTGACATTTAGAGAACACAGTCAGACATTTTCTGTTCAGATCGTGCTCGTGAATTTCTTGCATGAATGTTCTAGATTCGAGGGCACACGTGCTCCTAGGAAAATAAGTGGTCACCGCACAGCTTCGTTTGTGCTTCTGGGTTGTTAAAGGGAGATTTATGTTGAGCTCCAGAGCAGCTGTCCCACTAGCTTTTCCCCAGCACTGACCTCTGACCTTTTTGACCCAAACCATGGCCCCCTTTTGCACCCAGAGCTCCAGCCAATCACAGATCAGGTTTTAGACACAGCCAAATCAGGTCAGACACAACCAAAAAAAACAAACAGTTCTTTCTTTATACGGAAACATTCATGTGTAGCTTTCAGACTCGACTGTAGCCTCATAATCAAACTGCAGGTATCATACCTTCTCACATCATTTGTTTTCTAATCAGATTATCCTTCATATAAGCCTGTAATCATGGATCCACACACTACAGTTGAGTCTGCACGCTACAAGTGAAAAGTTTCCTCCTTCACACAAAAAAAAACCCAGAGCCTTAGCCAGGCCCACTCTGTCGGACAGTCAAATCCAGTCAGTGTTATTGTATGGCTACACATCCACAGCTATGCAAGGATACACACAGGAAGGTTCTGGGCTTGGATAACCTTTACAAAAAAATACCATATCACTGTTCTCACGTATTGCTTGTTCTTACAGTATTTCATGTCATTTTTTTTGCAATTTTGCAAAGAAGTGGTGAAGAAAGTGTCAATGTGCAACAATACAAACGTGATATGTGATATTTGTTTACATTTTTTTTTGAAAACGCTTGCATTTGTTTATGATAATCTGCAGGGTTTCTGTGGGTCCTTAAAAAGCATAAAACCCAATCATTTAAATTTTAGGCCTTAAAATATGACAAAAGTTACTTTTATGAAGTTGCATTAACTTTAGTCTCTCTTTTAAAGGTGTTTTTGGAGGGGAAAAAAAGTATTGATCACACTATTAACAACTGCAAAATAAATCCAACATTGGACCAATAATCACAAATGCAAACTAAGTTAAAATTGTTTCTGTTAACGTTACAAGTTTGGCGAGATTTGGCTCGAGAAAAGTGCAATCAATGCTCGGTTGAAGCCTGTTGAAAATAACAAATTTAGGAAACTAATTAGGAGCTTTGATTTTCAGGCAGTAGAGACACATGGGAAATCAGAAAAACACAACACCGCTGTGAAAAAACATCACCAAAGTCTGGCTTCAGTTTTTTGCCAGTACAAGTGTGAAGTAGGGTTTAAATTTTATCCCTAAAATAAATTAAATTAACCAGTTGAAACCTGCAGAAACCCTGACTTAGTAACCTTGCATATGATTTCAGTGGAGTCAATTTACAGTTTTCTCTATCAAGTTTGTGTGGGTTGATGGGTTGAAATTGGTCGGGAGTCGAGGGAAAAAACAGTGTAATGTACCTTTAAGTTGGGAATAACGAGGATGGACCTCCCGACACAGGAATGTGTAAAACCAGAAGGTTTTTTTTTTTGTTGTTGTTGTTCTCTGGATAAACACATAAATGTTCCACTATCAGGGTCTGCAAAGCATATGAGGCCTGTTCTTAGGCTGTGTATGGGTGTGTGCGTGTGCGTGTGTGTGCGTGTGTGCGTGCGAGTGCAAGTTACCGTATGTGTCAGTAATGCTCATATGCTTTTTTTAGCCAAAGTTTTACTTGCTTGGTCCGGAGCTGTGAAATTCTCATTACTCATCATGGTTTTGTAGAAATCGAGGCCAGACACTAAGCTGTTTCTGATCTCAACCAGTTTCTACCGCAGCTGAGTCCATCGACCAATGAAATCCTTCCGTTTAGAACCGAAAGGGTTTGTTTTGGCACAAATACTCAGATTCAATCACAGGAAACGAGAGGGAAGGATTTCAGCGGCTTGACTCAGGTGTGGCTTCTATAAGCACAGGGCAGGGTCAAACTAAACCTTAATGTGGATGTATCTATAAGATGTACCATGAGCTTTTATTTTGTCGGGGTCATGCTTTTTTCTACTGTGTTCTTCAGCTTGGGAAAAAAAAAAAGTAGCTGTAGAGATTTTGATGTGCAGAAGTACCTTTTATTTTCTCGTGGTTGGCATTTTGATTGTAAATACCTTTTTCTGGTAATTCCTCCTCAGTTGGGTCTATGTTCAATGAGTTCGCTTAGATGGCTCTTTCAAATGTACTGGTAGTAAATGTTCTTTATAAATATCCAGAATGTAAGACGAGAGAAGAAAAATAACGGCTTAACTGGAAACTGTTTTCGTAGGAGTCTGTGCCATCGTGTTGTCTTGAGTATAAGCACACTGATATTAGATCTGTAGGCAGGATGAAGTTTCTGGTGGTGATTTGCCAGACAGCCAAAAAAGCGAGATTAGGACGAAAAGATGAATAACGAGACATGTCACGTTTGTCTCTCACATTCCTGATGAACATGAAAATAGTTTGGAATTGTTCTGCAAAGAAATACAGTCACAAGCGATGATTGGTGAAAAGGTCTGTTGATTTTAACTCGTATTTTGTGAGAAAATTGCCATCAGGATGAGGATTTTTACAACTCTCATATCTGTACGCTGCACACGAAGCTGGAGCCAGCAGTCACTTAGCTTAGCTTAGCTGTGAATCCAAATGCTAATAGTAGCCCCTCATATTTTGGGGGGGTAAAATTATACCTGTACACTAAATATAAAGCTGGAGCCAGCGGTCGTTAGCTTAGCTTAGCACAAAGAGTGGAAGCAGGGTGAAACAGCTAACTCTGTCCAGAGTTTAAAAAGTTGGGACTTGTTGCACTTGAACAAGTGTAAAATGTATCCACAATGTAGTGCGCTCACAAATTTCACAATAGAAAATAAAATATTGTTAATTTGAAACATTTAGAGGTGATGGATGGAGGCAGGCTAGCTGTTTCCCCTTGCTTCCAGACTTTATACCAAGCTAAGCTAACTTCCTAATCTCACGTGATATTTAGACAAATATCTTAAAACCTGGCTAAATATTTGCAGCCACACCGCTAATAAAAAAGTTCAATACATAAGCACATGTTTCAAACTTGAAAAAAAAAAATGTTCAGAGAGGAATGAGAGCAGAGGCTGTCTGGCTAACATCTCCCAACTTCACTGTAGAAATGATGGCTGCCGTCATCAACCGTGTTCAAACCGCTCCTGCGTCAGCTCATAAAAACACCATTCAGGAATCCTTCCCGCTCTTTTCGGGGAGAGGGGGGGGATTCCCAGATTCACACCGAATGTTTCTGACCAACCACAAACGAAACGGAAGAGAAACGAGACGTACCTCTCGTTTGTCTGTGTATTCTGTGTCTACGATAGCGTAAAAAGCATTCTGGGGAAGAGTTGAATGATATTTTCGATGGCTCCAGGTGGCCAGCGTTAGAAAAATGTGTTATTTTTGTTACAATACCTCCTGAAAATAAAAGTCTATTTATCTGTGAAGAGACAAAGATTTACAATAATACAGATGACTACATAGAAATTATGACAGATTTTAAATGATGTAAAACAGATATAAATGAAAACATGTACAGTTCATTTGGTTTTGAACACGATACAGAAATGTATATGCGTCAGTATTGAGTTTGATTTTATATATTTACCATTTTATTACATTGTAATGTTGTGACTGCGATGGAGAAAAAAAATATAAAGGAATATAAATTAATTTTTCCAAATGTGTGTCGCTTCTGCTTTCCATTTAAGACCGTGATATGAGGGAGGGAGGAGAGGTTTACAGCCCCGTGAATCACAACACAAAACATCAGAATTTCAATCAGCTTTATTCGGTCTGAAAATGACATTAAACCACAGGAATCTCTCTACAGGCCAGGCAGGATTTGCATAGTAACAGATTTTTTTTACTCTTCTCAAAACTAGAAGACAAAAAAAAAAAAAACAGTCACTTCAAGGATCAAACAGAGAAAGAGTGCAAAGACGCAGCGTACATGTAGCATCTAAACATCACAAACACATGAATATGATAACCTTTAAAAAGAGACCACCATCTTGAGACTTCTGTACTTTCACACCATACATGGCATGAGTTTTACACCGCGATTGCTTTATATGGCACAAAATCATAACGCTTTA
Organism: Lutjanus campechanus; assembly: GCA_027495735.1. Taxonomy (NCBI): domain Eukaryota; kingdom Metazoa; phylum Chordata; class Actinopteri; order Lutjaniformes; family Lutjanidae; genus Lutjanus; species Lutjanus campechanus. Next base: position 38,813 of record JAJHUR010134695.1, read on the forward strand.
CAGTAAAATACACGGCATAGGAAGAGAGTGCGGAGAGGAAAACTTGCGTCCAAAAGGGTAAATGTCACGTGAACCAACCGTGATTCCGTCCTGTTGATCATTTATTGATGATTCTATCAAGGCATCACAAATAATTTGACATACTGATGTTTTTTTAAAAAAAAACTATATGCAAAAGCGAGAAGAGAATGCGGCAAAAGTTTGGATGGGGAATTTTTCTTCCACTTGTTTCAGCAGCAAGAGGTGTACTTACACACACACACACACACACACAAACACACAAACATGCGAGCAGCACTGCATAAAGTATGAGACTGGTAATATTCTATACTTTTGTTATTATCAAGAAATCCCATGAAAAGACCAAAACCAACGTGTTAGTCTCTCAGTACTTTCCGACCTACGCTCACCCATACATGACATGCTTGTCTTGAGTCAAGCAGCTGTGAAACTGTGGACGATTCATTTCCTATAAATTCTTCACAATAAAAGCCCCGCCTTTTGTTTTAGCTTTTATTGTGAAGCAGCAAAAAGCAGCAGTAACTAAATATCTGAAAACTAACAGCAGCACAGGAGAGAAACTAAACTTCAAACCACAGAGATTTACAGTTCAAAGAAGCTGAGAGCTGAACACAGATTTTTTAAAAACCTCTTTCTTTCTGTTCTCCTGCACATCTTGTAACACACTTGTTTGAGGGGGAGAGGCTGGCTCGCTTTGGCTCAACTGGTTGAGGGTCAACATCTGTCTGTCTTTGGTTTCAGATGGATTGCATTAATTAATTACTCTTGTTGGAAGGCTTACACAACAACACAACAAGTTGTTGGCACCTGAGTAATGTCGCCCGTCTCTTCCCCTGCTCCACTCCACATGTGTGCACTGGTGAAGCAAAGAGCAGAAGAGAGAAAGGAGGACAGAGAGGAACGTGACCGACAGACAGCAAAATGCAGCCACGCTCTCTCACACTGAGCTGAAATTAAATGACTGGACTAGCGTTAGGTAAATAACATGGTGGGGGAAACACTGCCTTTTGTACAGTAGCTGTACATCTAGTCAGAAATGTGTTATTTCATTTATTTAATTTAGTTTTTAGCAACAGTGCATTTATTGGGGACTACTTTCAGCTGCGGATGAACACTCATCTGATGCTCAAGTGAATATTTACAGCAGCAGGACAGCGTAAGGTGGATGGAGTCAAAATAAACTACAGCGCCCATGGTCATAAAAATGAAGGAACATGTCACTAAGTGCAACAGCGTGGCTCATTGATGTTTTTAACATTTTTTGGAAAATGGATAAGATATATCAGGCTTTGCTTTGGTCTTTTCATGGGATATGATGATAGTCAGATAAGATACATCAGATAAATATGAACACCTCAGTTTGATCTTGTTCTATTTTTAAATCTAGGTGATCCGGTATATTTCTGTCCCACCTGATCTGATGCAAATAATAAGCATTATATTGCTTTAATTTAAAAACAAAATGGTGAACATCTCTTTGGAGCATCTGTTGTGCATCTAAATGATGGTCTTTGGTATAATTCATATAAATAATCAGAATGGACATCTGACACACCTACACTTTCTGAACAATCTGCATAGAAATCATCCTCTAAAAATTGATTGTAGCATTTTAGCAATTATATGGTAATTTATTAGTAAAAATATATCAATTTAGATTTCAAATTTCAGTTTTGTTTTTTTTCAGAGTGCAAATAGGGATAAAAGGAAAATTTTGGGAGATTTGAGTCTCAGTGTAACAATTCAAATAAACCAAAACAGTAACAACAGACACAGAAATCAGAAAAATAAAGACAATCTAAAGAATTTCATCTAGGAATCTTTGAAGCTTTGCTCTTCATGAAACAGCGGATCTCAGTGAGGTAAAATATGAATCTTAAATGAGCTACTGGCTCCCTCTGCTGACTAAAGGTAACACTACAAATGCCATGAAAATTAAATTCACAGACATGACATTAAGTTTTCTATGAGGATGTTTCCCAGAGACAAATATAAAATAAATGTCTTAAATCAGAACTCCTAGAAAGAAAATGAATAATCTCAACGTCATCATCCTCCCTCCCAAAATATTTCCTCAAAATAAGTTACATTCTTCTACAAAACCACTGGCTTCTTGTCACATTTTCAAGTCTATCACAACAGTAACATTATGGAGAGTCAGTCACAACTATAGTATCGCTGTTTTTACACCGGAGCACACCTCCACAGCATGTGTCAGTCGGTCTGATGGCTTTTTAAAAAAAAAAAACAGGTCTTTCTGCTTCAGGTATGTACAGTATACACCCATACAGCACACATGCCAGAGTGAAAGCAAGGGCCTCAGTGAGTAAAGTGCAACATGTCAAGTACCTATTGGAGCACGAACAGGTGACACAGATTAGTGTGTGGTGTTTGGTTTTACTCCAACAGGGGATCGTCGTCGTCGTCGTCAACCTGCAGCCTCTGGAAGGGCCGGGGGCCTGACGGGCGGCGGTGGCTCATTAACCTGAATAGAACTGGGGAGAAACAAGTCCTCTTAGTTTGTCGGTTCACCGGAGACCTGCGGTACGTTTCAACGATTTCATTGAAATCCTGGAAGTTGAATCATCCCCCACTTGTATATGTCATCACTACTCTGTTTCAAGATTATAACCACTGCCCCAGTTTTAGAATCGCTGTTTTAATGCACCTCTGCTGTAGGTCCAGGCTCCATTCATCCATTGTTTTCAAAATAAAAGCTTAACTAAACCGACAATATATGCGTATAAAAGGAGATGAGACGAGATGGTGAAAAACTGTATTTGGTCTCAACTAAAGCTAGGACTCCATCTCCTCCAAGTGTTTCCCGACTTCACTTTGTTAACTTTACCACACTATCATGTGGGGGCAATTTGTCAATCAGCGGCTGAGCTGCAGTTTTAGATTTAAGATTTTAGCTCAATTGATTTCTTTTATAGAAGCTTGACCTGACATCTTGAAACATTTGTTTTATTCAAAGTCAGGGGAGGAACTAAATATCGATCACTAAAGATCAAAGTAAGCATGCTCACGTTACAGATACTGAGTAGCATGGCTCATATAATTTCATGTGAAATGTCCGGACCTGTAATTTGGTAACACTGGTGTCGTCATGAGTTTATTACCTGGTGGGAAAATGTCCTAAATGTGGCATATTAACACACGTTAATATGCTGTTGCAATCATTCAGACTTACCAGTGAGTGTACTAAGTAGCAGTAGGACGCCGACCACCAGGCCGACCATCAGAGGGACGTCCCAGCAGGTCTCTTTAGTCAGCAGGCACCGAGCCTCGTCCAGAGTGCCGTTGTTGGGTTGCGGGGGCACCGACAGCAGGCGGCACATGAGCGGGTATACGTCCACGCTCTGTAAACTCCTGATTCGATAATTCTGACGGAAGCCGGGCCCCGTCGCTGCCAGGAAGGGGTGCATGCTGGGTAAGGAGTTGTCATAGCCATGATCGCCCACTGAGGGAAGGAAGTGAGAACATGGTGGGTGGAGGCCCTGTAAGTGTATGTTGAATTTTTCCTTACTGTGTTCACAAGTTTCAAAGTTTCAAAATGACTACTTGCAAAGTCCTTATTTTTATATAAATAACATTTTAAAGAAACAGTCCAACGATGAGAAGATTGGCATCAACTGACCCTTCCTATGTCCCGCCCCTTTTTGCTTGTGCTCCAACATCAGTTTAGCAAGTTTAATGCCTCAGTCAGCAGTCTCCTTTCCTGTTTCCTGTGCTTAGATATGTTCTGTGCTAGCTTTGTCTATGTGGAGCAGGAAACCAGATTCTGAAAATGGTTAAAAGACGTCGCTGGGCGGACCTATAAAAGCAACATATAACCACATTTAAATTGCTAAAAGAAGAAAGTTGACTGAGGTTCCAACAGATAACACAACAAAGAGTGTTCGGAACGGTCCTTTTTGTTTTTCGTAAAACATCCTAAAATGTCAGACTTGTCCTTTAAAAACAATGTTTTTTAAAAAGTATATACAAGTAGCCTATTACATCTTCAACAATATCAGAATGACTGCAGTTGACCACATGTCTGGCTATCACAGTACTGAGAAAACAGTTAAGAGACGTACATCTTGGCAGCTTGTTCCCTCGCTGCACTATGGTCCAGCCCTCATCAGCAATCAGTATGATCTGCTGGATGAGTTTGTTGTTCTTGTAGTGAAGCCTATCAGGAATGGCCTTTTTCATATATGCTGTCATATGGGCGTGGCACTTATTGAGCAGGTTGAAGACGGCCTCTGTGTCTGAAAAGCACAGGGACAGAAAGAGTGTGAGCAGTGTCCTAAAAACACAACTCAAGAATGGACCATTACTTCATAAATAAGGATGTATTAAAGCTACACTGCACGACGTAGCTGATGTGAATATGGTTACCTCTTTTTGGGATGAGGGCGGCGACAGGTGTGAGGTCCACCAGTGTGTAGTTGTCGGGGTGGAGGCAGTCATCCAGCCGTATGAGGCGATCAGCTGAGCACTGCGCCATGCCGTGGTCACTGGTTATCAGGACGTTGATGTGACCCCATAGGCCGACCTGCTTCAGCTTTGAAACCAGCAGGCCAATGTTGTCGTCGACCTGATCGCATAGAAAAGAGACACAGACATCAATAACTGTCTCAATCGAGCAGGGTAACATGCTAACATTGTCACAATGAAAACACTGCCAGTCTGAGTCAATGATATATGCTAACCTGTCTGCAATGGTGCTCTATTTGCTGACATGTACTGTATGTTGATGCATCTAACAGGTTTTTTATGGTGTGCCAGAAAGCTCTACTTTGTTTCCACAATGACAAAGCTAACATGCTTTATCTTAAGCAGATATAAGGTTTACCATGTTCACCATCTTAGTTTCTTAGTTTAGCGTGTTAGCATGCTATGTTAGCATCTTAATCAGCACTGGTTTCTTGCACAACACACAGTTTGGGTCTGACGACAAGATTTCTTTCAAGACAAACATTCTGACCTATTACAGCGGGAAAACCAGATCAGGGTCATGTCAGGGACAATGCTGTACTACACTGTAGGAGGTTACCATGACAATATGTGAAACCTGTCCCTGTTTAGGCTTTTCTACATAAAAAGACAAGAAATTATTGGTAAAACGTTTTCAGATCACTTTGGGTTTTATGTCCATTGGTAATGCATTCCAAAAATGTGTTCCTTTCACCGAAAAGGATGACCAAAAGTGTTTTTTTGCTTTGCCACTTGCTTATCCTCTGGTGGTTATTCTATCGGACTCTGTTTCTGTGGCAAATAGTGATGTAGCCACAATTAATGTTATGATGTCACAGCCAGAAATACCAGTTCCCGACTGTCTCTCAGGTATCTGTTAAAATTATATGACGGGACAACTCAAACACAGCTCAGGTAACAGTTAAACCGCTGTTGTAAATCATTGCACGGGGCATGGCAACAATCACAATGCTTCACACTAACCTAGCCTCAGGTTACAATGACTACAAATTAACTCTGTGGTAAGAGGCAATAGTATAAACACATACTCAAGCATGAAACTAATGCTTCCAGCAAATATATTTTTTCAGGAACCTGTTTCGTCAGGAGAAGGGAGCGTCTCTGAGGTTTTAAGCCTTATGCAAATGACTGTACCTCCTTCAGCGCTTTGCCCATGGCAGTGGTGTTGTCGGGGCCGTACAGGTGACCAGACCGGTCTGGCTCTTCCCAGTAGAGAGCTGCAAACATCACTCCTTGCTCCTGGTTGAATGAGGTGTAAGGTACAGAATGACAGACAATAGCTACAAAGACTTACAGACTTTTTGCCTTTTACAATAAAGTGGCATTAATACATTTTTATAACAGTGATAAAGCAAATTAGAAATTGAAATATCATTGAAATATCTCGCTTAAGTAACTTTTCTACCTTTCCATCACCCAGAATCCAGTTTGTCACGTTCCCAAGTCGCTGCTGAAACGTCACACCAGGGTTGTACTGAAAGAAGTGCGTCGCTGTGCGGTTCCTAATGGTCACTTCGGAGCCAGGCCACATCATGGCGGCCGTCTTGTAGCCGGAGTCCAGCGCGGTGACCCAGAGGGGCTGCGCCTCGTTCCACCACATCGGGTCCGTGTCATTGCCCGCATGGAAGTGCTTCTGGCTGACAGGGTCGTACATGTTACTGGCCAGGATACCGTGAGACTCAGCATACAGACCTGTCACCTGGAAAAGGAAAAACAATGACAACTTGAGATGGCAATTTGTGAATGATTTGTCTGTTTCCTTCCTAATCAGCTGGGGAA
>JAJHUR010134696.1:0-11145 GCA_027495735.1 Lutjanus campechanus
CTTGTTTCTCTGGGGAGCCGCTGGTCTACAACTCTGTCTGTTTATATAAGCTACCTATTGTTCTTACCGGTACGTACTCATTGTGCAAGCCTCATCACATGTTGCTACATGGGCAGCTATCACCTTACAGAATAGACACCATCTCCTTTTAAGTTCCACTGTCAATGACAGCTGTCATGTTGGCTGGCTGCTGGTATGCTACGATATTCATACTGTACTCGTGTAATGTCACGTCTAATGGAGGAACTGAGATGATGTTTCACAACCCTGTCGCTAAACTCTGCTACCTCTTTGTATGTGTGAGTGGTACATATGGATGGGTATGTTTATTTGACAGCTATAGTTACTATTTACTTCGCAGGGTTATCTGTATCATCATGTCATAGAATATGATAGTTTGTAATAGAGAAGTACTCAACTGTATCTCATGTGTTAAGGCAGCAACATTTATCATCCAATATTATATAATAATGTCACACTTACAGATGCCATTTTGTTGCATAATGAGTACTTGCACCCTTGATACTTGTGCTACATTTTGCTGATAAAACTTCTGCGCTATCTCCTGAAATAAAACACGAATGCAGGAATTTTCTTCATCATGGACTATTGCTTCTTTTTACTCTTAACTTGGCATTAATGTGCTGCATGCGTACACACACTCACAGTAAAGTGTACACTGTGTATGCATGTGTGTGCACGTGTGCCTCGCTCTGTCTGTGAGCTGTCTCGTCGCTGCCCACCTAAAAAAAAACACAGACACTGACACTGATTAGAAGCTCGACATGTGCAGAGACACCCCAGAGCCATGGCTCTTTCTTGTCCTAACGGAAACTGTGCAGACTCACTCACATATAGACTGCTCTTCTGTAAACACAACAGCTTACAAATACACAAACATAATATTGTGACCTAATTGTCAAGCACTACATTAATTTAAAGACATTTAGCCCCCTTGCTGTAAGCTGTCCTTTAAACGAAAGCTGACCTTTTCCCTGTCATACCTTTGCACCATGTATTTCAATGGCAAAGTTTTCAGCCTTCAATGTGTTTTTTGGCTGAAAAACAACAACAAGCAATTAAAATGTATATTTATTTTTGCTATAATGTATTGGAGGGCCTTCCATGAGTGGCGTGTGATGCTGATAATTACATATCTGAAAACAAAACTAAGATATATACATTGACAAACACCTTAGTCTACATAATAACACAGCAGTTAAACAACTCAACACTTGAACAATGCCAAAACAGCAACAACCTACACTTTTAAGAGGAATAGACTGGGAATAGTCTGACATCTGCTGGGAGAAAAACAGTAATGCACCTTCTCTAAACTGGTCTGCTGTTACAGTATTTAGTGACAAAAAACAAAACAAAAAACAGTGATGTTTCATCTTTGGTTTTATCTGTTTAGCTCCTGGAGCTAAAGGGCTTTTTAATGAAGATCTCAATGTGTAGAAAACCACAATAAATACTTTTGAAATGTCTTTACAAAGCTAATGCTACACCGAAAACAAACCTTGGCCTTGTCTGCCAAACAATAAAATAAATATATTTCAAATGGCAATTCAAAAGACAGTGAGTTGTCATGCATTTGGCTTATTTTTTTGGGATAAAGCTTATGATCCTTTTGCTAAAAACAGCAACAACATCCAACACTTTAGAGAAGAATAGACTGGGAGTGGATGTGTACAATTCACATTCCTGTTCTCTATCATTCTCTATCGTTGATATACTCAGATTTGGTACACAATTTAACTATTTTTACCACTTGAGAATTTATAAAAAAATGCCAAAAATCCCTCCACATTGTCCGTGAATGTCCTCATTCATTCAGGTCATTGTAATCTCAGGAAGATTAAATCGAAAGCAACTGGACTTGTTTAAAAGTCTTTTTTGAAGATGTTTCGCCTCTCATCCAAGAGCTAGTCTAACTAAATGGTGGGAACCCGGGTATTTAACCTCTATGGATGTGTTCAAATTCATCAGTGCTCTATTCAGTTCTGACGACAGTCGTTGGGAGTCGTTAGTCCTGGGAGTCACCCGAAACCAGGTAGGAGTGTCCGTGAATGTTCTCATTCGTCCAGGTCATTGTAATCTCAGGAAAGATTAAATCAAGAGCAACCAGGTATGAGTGACAGTCGTTAGAGTTACATGAATGTGAACCACTGTTGTTTTTGGAGGTCAACTTGTTGACCTCCTCCTCTGTTGAGAGTGGGTTTCTCCATTTTAACATAGATGGCTTCCTTAACTCCTCTCTCAAACCATATGTCCTCCCTGTCTAGAATGTGGACATTGTTGTCCTCAAAGGAGTGTGCTTTCTCCTTAAGGTGTAAATAGACAGCTGAGTCCAGGCCTGAAGAGTTAGGTCTCCTGTGTTGAGCCATGCGTCTGTTCAGTGGTTGTTTGGTTTCTCCTATGTATAGGTCATTGCAGTCCTCGTTGCATTGGACAGCATACATCAAGTTGCTCTCCGGTCTTTAGGATGTACTAGTTTCTGTCTGAGTGTGTTGCTGGGTGATGAATTTGAACACATCCATAGAGGTTAAATACCCGGGTTCCCACCATTTAGTTAGACTAGCTCAGACTAGTCTGACAGGCATGAACTGATGAAGCTTCTTGGATGAGAGGCGAAACGTCTTCAAAAAAGACTTTTAAACAAGTCCAGTTGCTTTCGATTTAATCTTCCTGAGATCCCTCCACATTAATACACCAAGACCTGGAGGGACATCATAGAAAAATTCATGTTGTTATTTGGTATAAAAACTCTTAACATTTTGGAGATTGCTTAAATTTCTCTGTTTCAAAGTGATAGTCTAAGATCACTTTAAATTACAACCAATCAAAACCAGCGGTTCCAACTTCCAAAAAAAAATGTGATATAAGTTGAAATATCCCATTCCTTCTTTTACTTTGGACCCCCTACAACCCTCTGAAGGACTCCTGTTGGTCCACCTCAGCACTCCACTTTAGATAGATTCCAAATTTTGGCTAATGTTTAGGACAAAGGTCACGATTCCTTTGCTAAAAAAGGAAAATTACCAGCAACCTACACTTCAGAGAGGAATAGATTGGGAATAGCCTGACATCTGCTGGGAGAAAACCAGTAATGCACTTTATTCAAACTGGTTTGCTGTTATATGGTGACAAAAAACACAGTGATGTAGGCCTAGTCAAACATGAGCTCCAAAATGTTTGTTAATAATTCTACAAGGTTATATGAGGCTATATTTAATATTACTACAACACGACAGTAGCATGCTTTGATGGATGTGTAAGAGTTGCCAAGTTTCCATAGGATGACTAAAATCAAATTCCAAGGAAGAGAGCAATAAGGTCACTAATTAATGATTAACGTTTCTTAGTCACTCATCTAAGCCATTCTTTCTCCTCTTATCCCAGTTATTTCGTCATTGAATGGGTGATGTAGGCCCATTTAATCTTTGAAGAAGTCATATGATCAGCAGTCAGTGCTTTTCCCTGACGTCCCTCTAGTCAACGCTCCGGCTTCTGATTGGACGCCACGAGCAGCGGGGCTGTCGCAGCAGCCAATCACGTCCTTTGTTGCCCTCTATCACTCCCCCGTGCTGTAGCCTAGCAATGACATCACATCCAGCAAACGTTATACGCACTGTGGTTACCACAGAGAGGAGGGTCGCACATTGCGGTAAAAATAGTGATAATTTCTGAAGACAGAAGAAGTTTGTGTCCTAACAGACGTTGCTGCTGTTTACCACACACCAGGATACTACTTATTTAAAGGTAGGTGGTCCGGACGTGTTCGTTACTCTTGTTTTAATGTTTCAAGGAGCCGAGTCATCATGAACTTAAAGGGGGCTGGAAAACTGAACTGCGCTATAATGGGTTGTGGCCTGCAGGTGCCACACGACTGTTAATAGCTTCTAAATCTTAAACATTATATCGATAACTTAACTTTAAATGTGTGAAAATACATCAACACTACTACCAATATTAATATGCATAAGATTCTTATACGTATAAGGGCTAATATGGTGTTTAAGCTAATAACAAATTAGCTTAATAGCTACACTCAACTGAATTAAATAAGGCTAAATGTCATTTGAGTTTGTAGCAGCAAAGATTTGGTTATTGTACTGTAATTTAGATGTATTTCGTTGTGGTTATCGTTTTGTCGTGACTTGGCTCAGTCCATGCCTTCCTGTATGTGTTTGTGTGAGATAGTTGTGGTCCTAATTAGGTCCAATGGGGTGTCTTCCTATATGTTCCACCCAGCCTCCATTAGTCCTGTGATGTCTCCAGACTCAAAAGTAAACACAGGCTGCCAGGCCACAGAGCTGCTGTGTAACATGTTTAGCTCAGCCTATGTCACAGATGAATGAAGCTATTTTTGTATAAACTAGCCCAACATAGACTTGTTCTTTAGATCTGCATTTTTATGGCACATATTTAGGGAGGTAACTAATAATGTAGTGTGTTAAAGTGTAATATTTATTACCCTAAAGTTGACATTATATGGTCAATATGATAAATTTCCTGTTTAAACTAATTGTTAAGAAAGAACCTTGCTAAGTCATACACTTTCCCCCAGTGTCAGATCATTGTATTTGTATGTTATAATCAGAAAATTGGCACTAGCTTAACAACAGCTGATGCTAGCAGCCCCAAGTGGGTTTTACTGAGTTATATTTAGATTTACTTGATCAGGTAACTTGTGTTGTCCCCACCGTATTCTACAGAATTGTCAAATTGCTTATTTTGTCCAACCAACAGTTTAAAACCCAGAGACTGTTCATTTAAAACAAGAGCAGCAAATCCTCTAATTTAAAAAAGCTGGAACTAGCAAATGTTTGACATTTTGCTTGAAAATGACTGAAGTGTTTAATCAATTATGAAAACAGCTGGCAGTTAATTTTCCTTTTCCTTCCTAATCGATTAATTGGCTAATCATTGCAGCTCTAGCTTTGATTTATGTTAATAACTTCCACCAGTTAAGTGTCTTTTTTACCGTTAATTGTTAATGCTGCCATCATAATCGCACATTTACTAATGAACTGAATACGCCTTTTTATGCCATTGTCAATATATACAGTGCAATCCCATTATGTTCAGAGGGACTTAATGGATTCAGAGATGTCTCCGTTGCACAGTCCATCTGTGTGTTTGTGTTTGTACGAGGTATTATCCCTGCTATACTGTTGTGGAAACATTGTCTGAGCTCACTCTGTCCACCTGCAGGAAAAGCAAATGGCACATGCAAATGATCATCCACCCGTACAGTCAACATTCATACTGACCTGTAAATCACTTTTCATCAAAACTTAATCTGATACCAATAACAAGTGCAGAATTATGTGGGTACAATAAAGGCAAGGTGACCTACAAGCCCAACTTTGATGCTGGAGACACCCTTGATTGGTGTCTGATTACTGATTATTTATAAGGTCCTTTTGACAGAAGTCCTTTCTCAGCCTTCTAGCCAGTAATGGAACACTCCCCTAGTCACAGATTAGCTGGGACAAAGGTGCGGCAGCCACCAAAGAAGCCTTCCTGTTCACAGGGAAAGAGAGAGACCTGATAATTGTGTTATTTTACTACTCCTCGCTGCCTTAAAGGTACAACAAAAACAAATCACCAGGGATCATTCTTCTTCTCCTGGAACATGGTAACCATAGTTACAGAGGCCTTGCCATCTGTCAGCAGCTTTAGAAACACGTTCAGGTGGTGAAATGTCCGGCCAGCTATTGAATAGCAATGCGCAAAGAAGCTTATTTCTAATGTTTGTACCACATTAAGAGTTGTATTCCTCTGTTTCCCTGTAGGTTTAATTAATCTTACACTTTAATGGTATTTACAAATTAATATGACATGTACTTAGTATCTTTCTCAGGTACAACATTACCCAGGAGCCACCCTTAAACCTTGTATACTTAATATTATTACTAAATTGGGTCATAAAAACTGCTGTTATACTTTGAACCTAATAAATACAATGTTGTTTATTCCGACACAGATAACAAGTGTTATTAAAGGCATTAGAAACTGTTCTATTTTTTTGTCTACCACTTCGGGAAATGTCTCTTGACACGACTCAGTTTACACCTACTGCTACTGCACTGCTTTATTGTAGACAAAAGATTGGATGTGGGTGGAGAAGCTGAGCAGAAAGGAGTTGGAGTGCTATTTAGGTGTTGATAGTGTACATACACATCGTGACAGAGGAATCCTGGGAGGCCTTGCAGCGATGCAGTTTTCCATCTGGCCCACTTTCTCTTTGTTATGGCTGTTCTACATGAGCAAGCCCAGTGATGTAGGCTAGCATGAGGGCAGTGGCGAACCCGGACCTGCCTTATCAGAAGCTATCGGCAGTGTGTCGGGAAATGCACCACCTTCTCATGAGGTCCAGAGTGGAACGAATAACCTTTAGACACTCAGCTGGCACACCACAAACATTTATTGCACTGCCTAAATGGGCTAAACATTAATGTGGTTCTCGGAAAGCAAACAGCTTCTAAAATCTTCCCTTTCGTGTTCGTCTCACACATCGTCACACGGAAACTATGAACCTGCGATGTCGATAATTTGACACGTCACCTCTCATGTTTTGTGTGGAGAAAACCACGTGTGAAGATGCAACCAGTGCAGGCTTGCACGGTCACTGCAATCTCTTTTTCTCCCTCTGTTTCCCATGGTTCAATTGATTAGCCTCACCCTGCACACTGTGAAGCTGCCCCCTCCATTTCTAAAGTCTGCGTGTGAGCAGTAAGATAATGGTGCTTATCTCTGGTAGGGCTGATGTGGGTTGTGATTGACCATTGACTCATGAGACACCCTCAGCTAACTGCAAAATAATACGCTGTGCTTGCTTCTCCTGTGTGACTGTGGAGATCATGATTGTTTTCCATATGAGACAGCAAAGGTTTGGACTGGTTATGGACAAAGGTTCAATACTTTTTCAATACTGCGTGCTTAAAACAATACAATACTAAGATTTGATGGTATTGAAAGTATAGAAGCTATAAAAAGATCTAAATGCTCATTTAAGACCTCAGTTCAGTTTAGTCTTTATTTTACTGCCTGCAGTCTGTTTTTTTATTTTCTAAAAATGAATACAATTACCTGTTTTGTGTGCCTGGGACTCTTTCTCTTTTTGCTGTGATATCAAAAGAATAATTGAATAATGTTTTTTTATGCTGGTATTGTATCGAAATTTAAACTTTTTAAAAATCATTACACACAAACTATGCAGCTGCATCATTTTTGTGCCTATCTGAAAACATTGTCTTCTTGTGTCTGGACTCCTTCCTTCCTTCCTTCCTTCCTTGCCTTAATGTGACTCTAGAGGCTGAATTACACACACAGACACACACACTTGCTTACATTTTCCCTGGGTCCAAACAGTACCACACATTGTTCTGATCTTTCACTTTTATGTAACAAAAAAAGACTTCAGGTGCTTTCATATCTGTGAATATAAAGTGACTAATAATGACATTGCTAAGATTAACAGTATTAGAACATTAGTCACATGGTCATCATCCGCAAATAAAGCCAACTCTACAGTAAAGAACATTTTCATTGTTTGAAAATGCTTTTTTTTTAAAAACAATTTCAGTGACCCAAAAATATGTTATAGTTGGGGATAGGAATTGAGAAACGGTTCCAGTTGAGAACCAGTTTCAAATTCTGGTCCATAAAAAAGCCTGTGTAAGCAAACCTTTGTCCACAGAGAATTGATTAGGAATCAATAAGGGAATTGTTCCCCTATCAATTCCCATCCATAGTTATCCATAGTTACACTGCTATTGTTAAAGTAGGACAATCACTATATATACTTATATAATGCTTGTAAATAGGCCTTTACATCTTTATTATACACTTACATATAAGAATGTAAATATAATTATTATTGTGCATTATCTATAATATACCCCTCTACAGGCATGTCTACATAAAAGCAGAGTTGCACTAATTTCTAATAGGTAACATATCTTATGGTGCTTAATGGAGTAATGAATTCTATTATTGTGTATTTTCTACTGGCCTTGATGAACACATAGGACACATTTCCTCGGTGTCTTTTCTATAATGCAGGCCTGTGCAATTACATTTTCAGAAGGATTTGCAATTACATTTGCTATATCTGACCTGTGAAGTTAGGAATTCAAATGTATAAATCAATGCACCTTTTTATTTTTTCCTCCACTTAATTAGTTTTCATAATTAGAAAAGAAATATGTACAAAAGTACAGGGAAAAAAACAAAGCACCTTGTTGTTTATATTAACACAATAGCATTGCCAATGCGTTCAACATCTTTTTACGTTCAGTTTGACTCTCTTAAATTACCTCTGCTTAAAAAGCTGGTTAAAAATCTTAATAAAACAAGTGTGTCTGTGCTTAACAACAGACATAACCAATGGATGGATTCATTAGCCGACTAATAAAATTATGATCTTTCTAGAAACAATGTGACACCCAGAAACGTAGAATGTTAGCAGGTTATTAAAATTTTTTTCCCATGTTTATAAATGATCAAAGGGCTGGATTGAGGTTGTTAAAGGTCTGGAATTCGGTCCACAAGCTGCCTGCTGTAGTGGTTACACTTGGCTGACTAGGCTAATTAAAATGAGAAAAGTGCCATTATTTACACCATGGGTGTTGTGATACACCAGTTTTAATGATAACCGTGATATTTAAAAAATGAAATGTTGATATCATGTTAATAATACACATATGATGATATTGTGTAAATAAGCAGGCGCCTTATAAACATACTGTAAGCCCACACACATATTTTTCACTATGCATGAAGTGTAATCACACTTATTGTATGCTTTTGTATAGTTATGGTTACAGACTCTCTCCACCTCCCTACATTTGAGTGTAATTTACCACACTGTCAAAAGCAAACAAAATACACAATAAACAAAGTTAAAGATGGATTTGACTGGTATTAGATTATTATAGTTTTTTTTTCCATTTTTCATTTCATTTTCCATGATAATCCTGCAAATCTGATATTCTGACAACCCTAATTTACACCATCATATTTTCTTGTTGTTTAGGTGACTGTTCAACCCAAAGATGAATTTTGAGCAGCCCCCTCCATACCCACACACTGGCCCCACCGCTCCAGGCTACCCAGGCCAGGGCTACCCACCTCAGGGTTACCCTCCACCAGTGAACATGGAGCAGCCTAATCCAGCCTACCCTAACTACCCTCCTGGACCAATGGGCCCTGGAGGTCCTTATCCTGGTCCAGGACAGCCTCCTTATCAAGGGTACCCTGGACAACCACAGTTTGGCTGGCAGGGGGGACCCCCTCCTGGGCCTATGTATGGGGAACCTCCCAAAAACACAGGTGAGTGGTAACACACAGCAGAGACTGATGCAAATCAGTACAGCGGAGTGGTTGGAAGCGTTAATCCTGATGTGTTGACAGGGAATAGTAAAGTTGAAGAATTGTAGAAGGATTTGTGCTTTTGAGTCCAGGCTTTTCAAAAGATAGTGTCAGGTGAGTGTCGGAAAAATGAGCAGGCCATTACACAGAAAAATTAACCGTACAAACACAAAACACAAAAAGTAGAAGAGGCTCCTCAGATGCAAAAAGAATCAACTTTTTTTGTTCATGTATTTTATTGATTTTCAAAGTTTTTATCCTGCAAGAGTAGAAGATACAAAACATGTATGTATGATGTCAGTTCACCTACTTAACTTCTCAATGCAAACAAGCACTATTGAACAAGCATGTTAACAAATTAAAATCCCTGTATCCATCCCTACCACCCAACCCACTCACTGACCCCACCCATCCATAGGATTACAGGTTACGAAATACATTTATTTGAAAGAGGGGAAAATATAATAAAATAATACTGCAGAATAATTGTATAAAGAATGAAGACTTTTGAGAAAAATGCTTCTGTTGTTACATTTTTTTTCACAGTGTAACCTTTTGTACCTGGAATAAATTGGTTATCTTTTCATCCGAGGAGCCTTGTTTACTTTTTTGTCAGTGTGCTTGCATTATTTCTACATAATGGCAGAGTTTACTGAGACTAGAGTTGCATTAGAAGAGTCTCAATGGACCACTAGCTCAAGTAAGGTGAGGGTCATGTGACCGACGGAGTTAGCAGAGCTAGCACTGCCGCTAATCTGCTGGCATGTTATGTGGCTATGTGGCTGACCACTAATATCTAATAGTCTAGACAGGTATGTATTGATTACTGAAAATGATATCTTATAGTAGGGTTTGACCAATATGGCTTTTTTTTCAGGGCAGATACTGATTATTGGTAATCAAGGAAACCTATAGCCAGTATTTAGAACCAGTATTTGCAGTAAGAATTGATATCTTGGTGTAAAAAACATTACACAAGGAACACAAACTTCAACACAAAACTTGATTGAAATGGCTTTAGGTTACGCCTGTAACCCATCAGATAGTGTCGTGGGTGGGACATTGAGTGAGTCCACAGAATTGTGACTATTGCGGCTGCATCAGAGCCAAAGCAGAAACAAGTGGAGGTTTCTTGCACAAACTTCACCCACTTACAAGGTGCACGGAGGAGATGAGAAGGACTGAAAACAGGCAAAACTCCAGTAACACTTGTAGTACTTGGAACAACTTTATCTCTAAACCTACAAATAAAAGTTTACAGTTGGTCCAAGTTCTAAAAGTGTTGCCAGAGAGTTCAGAGCCCAAGTATTTTTAAATTAATTTATCTTATTGCAGGGTATCCGCGGGTCCTTAAAAAGTCTTAAATTCACCTATCTAAAATTAAGGCCTTAAAAAGTATTAAATTTATTAGAAGTTCCTTAAGATGGTCTTAAATTCAGTACTCAATGGTCTTAAATTGTCGGGCCAGTTTGTTTGTTTTTTTTCCAGGGCACTTTGAGTAAAAGTTGTGCAGTGAGTGATTTCAGCGTCAGTCGCGCGCATAGTCCAGGCGCACAAAAGTAGAAGAAGAAGGAGAGTCGGATCGCGCGAAGACTCCTTCCTCTCTTCCTCGCGTCCCGCCGGTCAGTCAGCATGGGGAAGTGCAAGTTTTGCGAGCGTTGGCTGGAGGACAGCTGGTTTAATCAGTAATCCCCCCGATCACAAACTGAAGTGTTCCGTTAAGCTCTGAATTTGCCGTTCATATCATTCATCGAGCGGGTA
>JAJHUR010134698.1:0-11870 GCA_027495735.1 Lutjanus campechanus
AAGTCTCGCGAGTCAAGTACTATCTTGTACTTGAGTACAGATTTTCAGTACTCTTTCCACCACTGTTTACACTGCTGTATGCAGCCCCTGGAAAACCTGAGCTCCATTTTCAAATGGTGCAGAAATACATCAGTACACACTGACAGTACACTGGTAACACAATAGTCTTGTTGTGCTCCTTCCTGCATGGATCAGATTCCCCCACACATTTTCTGTGATTGGAATTCTCTAAACTGTCCTCCACTGCCAAACAACAACATACAACAGAACACACAACTTTTTTTTTCTTTGTGACAGTAAAGATGAGGAAGGGTAGGGAGCAACTTGTGACAAATATCCCAGATATGTTTTCAGCCCTGGACAGTATTACAGTGCCTCAGCGTCAGACATGTTGTTCAGATGTGGAGCAGCTGTGTACAGACACTTACACACAGGAGTCACAGCTGGACTGCTGAGAGCAGAAGTGTATTTTAGCATCTCTGACATTGAAACGCAGCACAGTGAAACAGACTCAACTGTTCTCCAGCTGAAAATAAAACAACACCCAGATTTTAAAGGAGAAATCTGTCATATGTTTACTATAATAAATCATAAAATGACCATATTGTGTCATCAGGGATCAAGGAAACATGTTGGCTTGCTTCACTTGACATGAACACTACAGCCGCAGTGTCCCCCTTTGAAATTTCCATTGCAGACTGATATAACTGTTTTCCATGTCCATTTCACATTAATCTGAGTTCAGATTTTCACAGAATGAGTAAGTCTCTGTTTATGAGTTGTAATAAATCATTAATAATCTTGTAGAAGGAGTAGATGTTTGTAACTATTAAACTGAGCAAAATGTTAAAGGAGTTTGGCAGGCTGTGACTTGCTTGTTATTGTCAGTTTATGAGATTACATGCATCCTGCACTCCTGCAGAAATTCTGCAGAGCTCCTGCAGCCTGCCTGTCTCTGCTGTATCTGGAGAAGTGGGGGGACAACTTGCTTAAAACAGTATTTCCCAAACTTTTGTCTGGGGACCCACTTTTTAAACAAACCAGTAACCAAGCATAACCCATTTCACAACAGGCCTTATCAATAAATCTTGGGAATAGTTCATTTGTGCATAAATAAACATTCCTGACCATTTTTGCTGCCATTTACACACCATCTCATATTATCTCGATGTTAAACTCTTTAAGAATGAGAAATAAATGCATTTAGGCCCAGTTAATAGACCATCTTACTGTTTTATTTCCTGTCATCAAGAAAACATGCCTTTACAAATTTTCAAGGCAATTTACTCTAATGGATTTTTGAGTTTTGAACCCAACTTAAACTCTTAAGTTTTGAAATAAAGTACTTACTTTTCTTCTTTCGATAAACTTCAATCTTTAAGGTTTAGAAACTCAAACTTGTCATTATTTGGATGCTTGAAAATTAAACGGTATTAATTGCAAATATTAAAATACTACCCATTATTCACTTTCACTTCAATGAATTTATACAATAATGTTTTAACTACATTTTTGGGGCTTCTAAAACTCAAAGATTCAAGTATTTAAAAGAAGAAAAGTACATTATCTCATCAAACATTAATAGTTGATAAACTTTTTCAAAACTGAAGACTTAGAGTTGGGCTCAAAACCCAAAAATCTTTTTAAATAAGTTGCCATGAAATTATGAATTTTCTCACCTTTCTTGTTTTTATAGTGTAGGATTTAGCCTACTTCATAAAATGAGACCAAATAAGTGCACTTAAGTGGAATTAATTGGCTCTTGTATTTTCTCATCAGTAAAAGAATAGACATTTTAAATGCTTTACAAAAGGTGTACTGCAGATATAAATCTTAAATTTAGAGAGTTTCTCAGTCATTCATAGTCTTATTTATTTGATGACCCAAACAAAATGACCCACCCATGGGTCATGACACAGTTTCTGGGAATGACTGACTTAAAGGGGTAGTTCACCGAAAAATGGAAATTCAGTCATTATCTACTCACCCTCATGCTGAATGAGGGTCTGGTTTATATTATTAGTCCACAAAACACTGCTGGAGTTACACAGGAAAACCTGTTGCAGAATCTCACAAACAGTGGAAATGAATGGTCACCAACAACCAACAAAAAACATAAAATGCCTCCATACTGATCGTCTGTCATAATCCAAGTCCCCTAAAGTCCCGACATGCTGTTTGCACACATCACAACACACACACAGACACACACAGTTCACACAGTGTGCATGTGAATGTGGCTCCAAGTTAAGGATCTACAGTGAAGATTCAGACTAAAAACATGGTGTAAATAACATTTTTTTAAAGTCAACTTGTCGTGTTGGGGCTTTAGGAGACTTGGATTACACGAGATGAGCAGTATGGAGGTGTTTCATGTTTTTATTCTGTTGTTTTTTTACGTTAGAATACTGGTCATCATTCACTTCCATTGTTTGTGAGATTCTGCAACACTGTTTTCCTGTGAAAGTCCAGCAGTGTTTTGTGGACTAAGAAAGTAAACCTGATCTTCACTCAGCATGAGGATGAGTAGATGATGAATTTTAATTCTGATGAACTCTCTCTTTAAACAATAGCGCATGCAGTATATTAAACAAGATTACAACCTATTAAATATACAGTCTGTGGCTCCAACTCGCTATTTGAACTGCAGTACTCATTTTTGCATGTGCAATAGCTACATATTGCTTCTCTAAACAGGATGATAAAAATGTGTTCCTTCCTTCAACTTTCCCACATTCACATCATATCACAACACAGAAAACAGACAGTCGTGTGTTGTGTTTCAGTGTTAGATGGCAGGACAGACCTGCAAATCCTAAATACAAAGAACTGCTATTAGTTTGCTTAAAGAGGTACATTGAAGCCTTTTCTTTTTCCAGATGGAAACACATTATCTAAGCTGACTGAAAGAGTGTCTGAACTTGATGCACTCTGTGCTGAGAGAAGATCTACTACAGTATGTAAACAGTACTTCAATGCTCAGTCTGAACTTGATGCTGGTTTGGGGAGAAGAGCTGAGGGACCTGACAGGACATCTCGGGTAGTGATCAGGCTCATGGGAGGATAAAGGCAGGGCGCTGACCAGGCTTTTAACACAATCAATTCAGGCCACTAGTGAAGGACAGCTGGCATTGGAATAACACGACCTCCCCTGTTAACAGCCTGACGGCAGTGTTCTCCGCCACCTGCACCGGAGGGTTTTCTCCCAGTGAGTCAAGAATACAGAGTCTGATTGAGACAAAAACATGACGTGCCTCAGATGAAGAAAATACAATTGCACAACCTTCATCCAGGTATCAATCCAAAGATCAGGAATCATAATTCCTGGCCTCCAATCTAACATTAAAGGACACACTACTAAGACTGTTGACAAATGAATGTCTGATCGCATATGATTCATCAGAAAAGAAACATGAAACAGACATGAAGAGAATGAAGAGGGTTATTGGGATTTATTACTGATCCCACATCAGGGAAATTCACATGTTACGGCAGGACAGGTATAAAAAATGGTGAGTGATAATGGAATACTTATAAAATAACTATAAAAACAAGACTTTTATGAAAGGCAGCTGCACAGGCATGATGGGAAACTGAATACTGTCCAATGCAGCAAATACACCAATTTGACCAAATTAGGACATGAACAAAAACTGAAGTTCAGCTACTCTTTGTAATTTAAAATCACTTCGAAATCACGTCACTGCGGATGAGTGTTTTATGCATGGACATCTTCAGAGAGTTGGCAGCTGCATGCACGCTTGGCTGAAAAATGAAAGCAGTGTATTGTTCAGTACACAGTGTGTGCAGAGGGCACAGGATGTACTGTACCACACAGTGTTCACCACTGTTTCAGCACACGGTACTGTATGAGCATGTGTAAACCAGAGCATTTGGGTGTGTTTTCATTAGTTCAGCACTGTTGACTCTGTTTGATTATGGATATGATTTACATGTTAATTACCCCTCCTGGCTTTTTTGTTGCATTCTTTCTTTCTTGTTAATGCAGTGAGAAATACTTCAGGTCAGCCATGTTCCTTCCTTTAACTTGATCTCATTTGCTCAGGCTTTTTACGACACACAGTGGTCTCCTCAGTCAGTCCACTGCTTTAGTACAGGCTGAAATATCCATTTTGTACAGACAAGCAAGGCTCATGACGATGCATCGTTATGAATTTAATCAACCCTTGTCCTTTCATCTAGTATCACCAGTCCCAGTACGGACTGTAATAACTGTAAACTCTGACTATCTTGTCTTGTCAGGTAAACAGATCACTACAAATACCTACAAAATTTATGACATTCCCATCAGCCTCAGCTGTGCTTTGTAGTAAGTGCTAATTAAAAAAAAAAATTTAACTTGCTGATTTGCAAGGTAAACATTACCTGCTAAATATTAACATTGTCATTGTGAGCATGCACATTAATCTTGGTGATGTCAGTCAGTCCGTTGCTCAGCTGGACCTGTTTGTCCAACTAAACTATGATTTCCTAAATTTATTTCCTTTCCAAAGTCTGTCTAGTGACACCCAACATTTCTTATGTTTAAGTCATCATTAACATTTCAGCAGCTAGCTGGTTTTATGCTTTAGTTTTGTAATAAATGTGGAGAAGGTTCATGCCAGAGGTTTTGTGGATGTTACAGCCAGCAGCTCCCGTCTGTTCTTCTTAGTATTCTGCGGTGTGTGTTTCGTTGTGCATGTGTGTGTTGCATTAAGTCTTAAGTTTAGTAAACATGGATTTCTAATTGAAGATTTTCAGACTAAAGCATCAGAGCTTAGAAGAGATAGGCCAGTAATCAGAAACAATGATGAATGGGTCTGGTGGATGCATTCTCATTTACATTGCCTGCTGTGTTGGATCATGTTGGCGTAAGTAATGGGGCTGTTAGGAACAAAATGCTAAAACCACGAAAACAGACGTAAAAAAACACCTGAATACTTAATGAGAGGCCATCAGTCAGTGCAGATCAATATATCTGGACAACTACTGGCCCATTTTGCCAGACATTACATTCTTACATTCAAATTGGATGATTCCACACCTCACAGTTATGCCCAATGCAAACTGTTCAGTTCCGATGCAGAAATAGTGAGTCCTGGCTCTAATGAAGGAGAAAGAATCAAAGTCAGTCTGTTATTACTGCACTGGCTTCAGATTTTCCACCTAAATCAAAAGGACTCCTACAGCTGTATCAGACCTGGAATAAGTTACTGCTAATGTTAATGCATTTCCTCCTGCTGCAGAGTCACAATTCAACCCACCTGTGATAAGCAACTACAAAATATTGGAAACAGCTGCATAGTTGACTCCACAATCTGTGTGGTGCATCAGTCTGGTTTCAGGACTAACCACAGCACTGAAACACATAAAAGAAGTTAATGGTCTAAAGATCAACAGTGCTGCAATCAAACCTTTTATTTCAGTATTACCTGACTGCAGCCTGAAACAGTCGACCACAACATTTTAATAAGATAGACTAGAAAATTCAGTTCAGTCATTTAACTGGCTCACTTCTTGTATATCAGGAAGGACATTCTCTGTGTCTCTTTAAACAACTTTAAAACTTTAAAATTCCCAATTTTAACATTTGTCCCACAAGGCTCAGCTCTAGGCCCATTACTATTCAATCCATATATGCTGCCACTTGGTTCCAACACATGGTAGCACAGTAAATCTAAAAAAATGATTAATAACAAGTAAATATGACTTGACTTAACTCCAGTGGTGGAAGGAGTACTGAATATCTACAATACACTCAAGTAACAAGTACTGTTACATTATTAAAATATTACTCAATTACAAGTAAAAGTAAGGTGTTAGAGTAAAAGTTCAAGTAAAAGTACTCTTGTTAAAAACTAGTATTAGTAACTTTTTAACCCTCTGGGGACGGACCTCCCGCGGGCGGCCCCGCCCACTTCCGCTGTTAGCATAGTCCTGTTTAAATTAATATGAAACAAAAACTATATAAGCTAAAACGTTAATTATTTTTGCTACTGAAAGCTAAGACTTTCGCCTTTATTTCCAGCATGTTGTATACTTAAATACCGGGTTAATGACGTCATTACGTCACTTTACGTGCGGGTCAACAATTCCTCCTCTCCTCCGATACTTTGGCGCCACCGCGCAGTGGCGCGAAAGTATCGGAGGAGAGGAGAGAAGAGGAGAGGAGTGATCAGCAGGAGACAAGAGAATAGGATAGTCATTATCAATTGAAATTAGGATATTGCGAGTGAAAACTGAGTGATTTAGTGTGAGAAAGTTGAGTGATTCAGAGAGAAAAAGTCGTGAGATTCAGAGTGAGAAAGTTGTGTGATTCAGGCAGAGTAAGTTGTGTTTCAGGGAGAGAAAGTTGAGTGATTGAGTTGGCCTTCGTGTATTTTGTTTTTTGTTTTGTTTTTTGGGCACAAAAGTGTACAGAGTGCAGAGTGCCCCTGTGTGTCATCCTTGACAGGAACTGCCATGATGACTACCACAATGGCTCTTGCTTCTAAAAATAAGCATGTAAAAAGCTCATAATGTATATAGTGTAAATAATGTAAGTTATGATAAATATTTTGTTCATGTTCATTCAGTATTTTTTGGAGGACCACTGGGGAAGATATTTCTGTTTTAGAAAACGCCTTTGCACTGTGCTCATAAAAATGATCATATCTGAATAAGTAAACAATGTACATAATTCAAATCAGTTGTTGAGTGTTAAGAAATGTTTTGTCAATTTTTGTACATTTAGAAATCTTTTGGATCAATGTTTTTTGCCTGTTTTTTAAGTAAAGTATGATGAAAAAACATTTTCGATTTTTGTATTTTTCATTTTTATGACAGAATTTCAACACTTTTATCAAGTATTGTGCTGTATTGACATACATAACCTTTTAGCTTAGGTTGTGCAGATTACAGTGATATAAGGAATTTGAAGATACTCCAAGAAATGACATCACAGTGAGCAAAAATACCAATTTAGGCACTGGCGAACCATTACTATTGCAGTCCTTAAAGGGTTAATCATTGACATTTAATGAATTATCAATAGCAACATTCAATTCAAACTTCCCCTTCTCCTCTTTCCCTCTCAATCCAACCGGTGCCGTCAGATCACCGCCTACCATGAGTCATGGATCTGTCCGAGGTTTCTGCCTGTTAAAAGGAAGTTTTTCCTCGCCGCTGTCGCCAAAGTGCTTGCTCATGGGGGAATTGTTTCAATTGTTGGATGTAAATATAATTAATTATTGAGTGTGGTCTAGACCTACTCTATATGTAAAGTGTCTTGAGACAACTTTGTTGTGAACTGGCGCTATATAAATAAAATTTGACTTGACTTGACTTGATTTCTGCTCAGTGGTCCCACTCACCTCTCTAAACTAGGCTTACAATTTTTTTTTTTTTAATCTAATTTTTGTCAGTTTAAGTTACCTTATTGTACAGGTGAGGTGCAGTTACTGAAATTGCTTGATATTTTTAACTGGTCAAATTCCAGGCATTTAATCAATAAATGATTAATTGTTAACATAATCATTCCAAACCTGTGTCTGCTGCAGTGTTCTGGGGGTTGTTCATCAGGATGTTCTGGATTTCTTTGGCCTGTTTATTACTGGCTACAAAAATGCAGATGAAAGTGTAGCCCCTGTAAAACTACTAGTTTTATTTATCACACCGTGACTGAGATGCTTCGAGTTCTCGCGGTAATCATGGCGGAACAGTCAGTCGGGGAGGCAGTGGGGAAGTGTTGTGTCAGGCTGCAGCAGGTCTGACACAACACTACACTATTAAGGGACTTTAACAAAGTCCCTTAATAGCCATCTTTCTGTGTTTGTATCGCCTTACATTATGTCAAACCTTTGTAGATTATCTACGGACCGAAACGGAGCCAGTTGAAACGAGTGACATGCTCTGATTTGTCACCTTGATTGGTGAGTTTGTTGCTATGCTAAGCTAGCGCTAGCCGCGGCCCATTCATTTTAGCATTAGCATCTTACTAGCGCTTTCCATTCAATTTTATGAAGCTTTATGCTAGTACTAGCTTGTGATGAATTGTATTGAAGTAAATGGATGGTTTCTGTGACAATACAGTACTTTAACACAATATATATGTTTTTACTTCAATGTAACGAAGGTACAATGGCTTTGAAACTCTTTGATATACTGTGCACTGTGATTAATGAAATGTATTGATGAACTTTTGTAATATTTTGATATATTTTGGATGTTTGGGATATTTTGTGTTAAATTGTGTTAGTTTGTGTACACTTTTGAGCTAATTTACTGGTCCTGTTGCTCTCACAGGCCGGGTTTTTTTTCCCTTCCTTTGGATTGAAATGATCAACTGATGGCGAGCTATCCAGATTTGTGAGATGAATCATCTTCTCCACCAGTGTGGTAGGAGATGCAGAGCCCATGCCCCATTGCACACATTCAACATACATTCTGATGAGCTCTCATAAAGGTTGCGAGCCCTCTTACCCCTCGTCCAGCAAACATTTTAATGAACTCTCATATGGACTGCTATTTATTCACACTCCTCTTATTGGGGAATGAACTGAACTTTGGGGTGGGATTATTTGGTTTTTGATTGTTTTGTTATTTGAAATTTGGTTGTTGCTCAACTCTTCATGATTCTTTTCTTACTGATCAGCTGAATGTCATGACATTTGTATATATGTAAATATCATACCACTCTACTAATTAATGCACTTTATTTGCATACACTTTGATCTTGTTTTGTGTTTATTGTACTGGTCCTCAAACTCCATGAGCGAACTCTTATCTTCTGACACTAGTCCATGTTGCTAATACTTACCTGAGTTATAACCTATAGCCTAATTCTATTTATAATTTGGAGTAAGTGCTACAAAAGGTTTAGATAAAATTGTACTCAGTACTCAATTATGATCTTAAGAGTAACTAAGTTGCTAACATAGTGTAATACAACAAGTACAGACTTGAAAATCTATTCATAAAAGAACAAGTACCCCAAAAAACTACTAAATTAAAGTAATTTGAGCATTTGTAATTAGTTACTTCCACCCCAGCTTAACTCCAACCCTGGACACAGTCAGGAGGCACAGATTTTTAAACTCTCCTTAATGTGTTCTTTGGCCCCACAGGTCCAATCTGATTTCTTACACACACAATATTACAACCTAAAGGGCAGTGTGTCATGAAATTTGGCCCCATTCCAGAGTCTGCCATTACAAACTTTTAGTGAATGTCTTGATGCACGTATAGAAATCATGAACCCCATCCAATTATTTTTTATTAGCTTTACTAATTAAAAACAATGTCTTTATTTTATAGGGAGAGGATTTATTGCTTCCCTTGAATGATAAACACTGCTATGTGTGTACATGTGCTTGTTGGTTCTGTATGAAAATAAAGATGGAGAGTGTCTTTACTATTGAAGGTCAGACACAAATAGACTTCACATGGACAGCTGAGGCCCGCATCAAATCATCAGAGGCCCTGGAGGGCAGCTGGTAACTTGTTGACACTCTCTCCATACTAGCATGGTGCACATAGTTAGCATATTTGTTAATTATGTCCAAAGAGCTGTTTTGATGCCACGTGCCACGTGTGTCAGATGATCTTTTGGAGACTAGAGAAGGACAGGGAAACTTTAGTATGAACCTGTCATGTTTACTTCATATCAAATTAAATCTAATCCTCATTGAAGTCAGATGGACAGGTTGGCCGTCAGATGAGGCTGTGCAGAGAGAATCTAATGAAAAATGTCCCTCTTGGTTTTGTCTGTCAGATTTATGTTAATGTTTTAGAGTTTAAAGGAGAACCAGTCGCCTGATTCCATCTGCTGAGGCCTCCATTCTTGGCCTTCACAAAAGGCCAGAGAACAGGACAGGATTAGCTCAGAGCTGTCACTGGCTCCTCCTAGGCTGCTGTCAACATTCACTCCTTCTCCAAAACAGACAGAACTTTAAATCTACATCTTCCCTGCAAGAGGAAGTCGTTCCAGTTAGATTGATTGCAGCCCTCTATTAATTAATTATAGGGCTGGAAAAAATGTTTCTAGGGAATTTAGTTCCTGTAAAACTGAGAAACCACTTACAGTGACATCCGTTTACATTTATGTTAGCACTGACATGTAGGTTCAGTATTGAGCATTTTAAGCACTGTTGGCCTCATTTTTTACAGAACACAAATTATGCTGCATTCACTTGATATGAAAATCGCAGCTGGCACCAGAGAGACTTTTACAGTTCAAAGTTTACTGAAGGTGTCAACAGAATCCTTAAAGCAAAAATTTCCCAAAGATCATTTTCTTTAGCCTGTATATATTCACATTTTGGGAACAACTAAAAAATTTAAGAAGAAAGCTGTGGACATTTACTGTAAAAAAAAATTAAAAGATGACCACAATGTGTGTGTTATTTCAGAGCTTCTGTTGTCAGGACAACAGGGTTAACATTACATTGACCAACAACTGACAGTTATGAACAGCTGATCAACTTACAGAGAAGGACTCATTGCCGCTTCTTATTGTCAGTTTAAGAGGTTGCAAGCATCCTGCAGAGCTCCAGCCAACTTGCTTCAACTATATATTGTATACAGGATAACAGGATTACAACCTATTTATCACACAGTCTATGGCTCCAACTTACTGTAGTATACGATCTGAGAATCAGTTGAGAAAAACTGAGACGTTGAGAAAAATTTGAAAAAAACATCCTGACCACACACACACACCCCTCCCCTCTGTGCTCCCTGATCCTTCCCACCGAGCACGTGTGGCCGTCTGCGTGGAGACTCCCAGACACACCCCCTCTACCAGAGCAACAAGCCGGCCGGCAGTAAACAGACACAGAGCCAGTTCATTGAATGCATTCAGGCACAACACTGATGATAGCAATGCTAGTTTACAATGCTAAAAATAAACGGCTAACGTTCCGACGCCATATGTCGACACAGAGAAAACGACCGGCAGCGTTTACAGTCATAAGCCAGCATTGTCAGAGACTTATAAAAAGTTATTTATGTAACAACTCACACAATAAAAGTCAAAAATTACCTTCCTGTTCAACAAAAAGTCTGCTGTATCAGCATCAGTTTTCAGGCCCAAATCCTCCTGGAGCTTCCTCCAGCAGTGAATGGATGACCCGATGTTTACTCGGCTTTGAGAATCCGTGTATCATTCGTTCTTTCTATTTTCAATTGGCAATCAAAAATAAAAAAATAAAAAACTGACAGATTATTTTGTTTTTCGTTTTTTAATCCAACACAAAAAACGAATAAATGCCTGGTTTTTAATATTTCAATTTTAGGGTCAGATCAAAAATACGAAATGGAAAAACGGGCCACATTACTGAATTTGATTTTAATATTTAATTGGTTGTGTTTACGTGATCCCCAGAAGTTTTGTAATGAGCGTTAGCAAACACTTCTACACATTTACTGGTCGTGTTTGCTACATATTTGCAATATACTGTGGAAATCTGAATGAAAACTTACTTCATAGATCGAAGCAACGCGCTCTCCAGCTCTGCGTCTGACAAATACAGGAGCCCCTAAAGTGTCATGGAGAAAAAATAAACTATATCGTGCGCACGAGATACTAACGTGCGCACGAGATCCAATTATTTCCCATATTTTGACTTGTCCGTGCATATGGGTCTCTGTACTGACCACTTCAGATGTTCACAGCCTCACCGCGAGAAGAACTCAGCTCATCAACTTATTTTCACCCCAGAATGTCATAATCAGGGTTCGGATTACACGGTGGCTTTCAGGGAGCCTGTTTCTCAGTGCGCACAGCTTCTAAATCATGCAAGTGCACGTCAGCGCGGCCAAGTTCAGATGACCCTGAAAATCATGATGTTACTGTTACTATTACAGATAGTTAATACTGTCAATAACCTGTC
>JAJHUR010134702.1:0-11722 GCA_027495735.1 Lutjanus campechanus
AAATATTTTCACACATCAGGCTGGAGCCTGCAGGGGGCACAAAGACTCCTGCTGGTGAACTACAGTCAGCGAAGAAGAAGAAGAAGAAGAAGAAGAAGAAGCTCCATGTGAAGCAGCAGCAGGTATCTGACAAACACAAACACACAGTGTGTAACATGTACAGCACACACACACACACACACACACACACACACAGAGAGACATTAAAACACACGTGACTGTAACTTGTATCTGCACCTTCTTTGCTCTGCGGATCATTTCACACCAAACTTCTTCTAAATCTGCCCCCTCCCTCCCCAGCCCCCCGACCCCGCCGTTATTTAACAGACTGTGTTGTGACGTCAGCACAAACGTGATTCAGCAGAAAACTTCGGCTAAAACAAAGCGAATGTCACAAGTTTTTATTCTTCCACACAAACATGAGTCAGTGAGAACTCATGGATTTTAATGTTGTATTTCTGTTGAAATAAAAGCGGCTTGGTTTATTAAATGTGCGCCGAAATTAGCAGCAGAACCTTCAGATTCAGATGTGTATATGAAATTATATCTGAATATGTATGTACTACTGTGGAAAACCAAAAACAGCTTTAAGTGATAGATTTTTAAAGGAGGTTCGGCTCTGTTGTCTCTCCACATGTGAACAACATATTATGGGATGTTGAACTCACCGCCTGCGGCTCAAACAGCGTCTGGGCGTCACGTCATTTAACGGTTTGTTGTTATTTTAAAGATGAACTCTGTCTCAGGGTTACAGCTGACAGACTGTCTGTACTGTGATT
Organism: Lutjanus campechanus; assembly: GCA_027495735.1. Taxonomy (NCBI): domain Eukaryota; kingdom Metazoa; phylum Chordata; class Actinopteri; order Lutjaniformes; family Lutjanidae; genus Lutjanus; species Lutjanus campechanus. Next base: position 780 of record JAJHUR010134702.1, read on the forward strand.
TATCAATAAGAAATCTATAATCACTGCAAATAAATCTCCTCTGAGAGTCTCAGTGGATCTGTCCTGATGGTGGCGCTACAAGAAACTCCATGGAGTCATTACAACTTAAAGGATTCATCTTCTGAAACTATAATTAGGCCTACTGGAACTATAAGTTTCCAGTCTTTGTGCTAAGCTAGGCTAACAGTTTCCCTCTGCTTCCAGCTGTTGTGCAAAGCTAAGCTAGCAGTTTCCCTCAGCTTCCAGTCTTTGTGCTAAGCTAGGCTAACAGTTTCCCTCAGCTTCCAGTCTTTGTGCTAAGCTAGGCTAGCAGTTTCCCTCAGCTTCCAGTCTTTGTGCTAAGCTAGGCTAACAGTTTCCCTCAGCTTCCAGCTTTGTGCTAAGCTAGGCTAGCAGTTTCCCTCAGCTTCCAGTCTTTGTGCTAAGCTAGGCTAACAGTTTCCCTCAGCTTCCAGTCTTTGTGCTAAGCTAGGCTAGCAGTTTTCCAGATGATCAAAAGGTTTTTCTTCATATCTCACAAATTTAGGTTTTAAAATTTTCTCTGATTGTGAGGTGACATCATCTGTGTAAAATTATTTGTTTCCTGTTTAACTTTCTGTTGGCAGCAAGACCAGTTCAGATCAGTTCAAACCAGACCAGTTGAGACCAGTCCAGACCGGTTCAGACCAGTCCAGTCCAGACCACTTCAGATTGGTTCAGACCGGTTCAGACTGGTTCAGAGTGGCAACCATGTTCAGACCTCTGAAGATCCTCCTCTCGGCCACTAAATGTTCTCTGACTCGCTGCTGCTCAGGCTTCGTCTCCAGGATGAGGTTCACTAACTGATTTCAACCTGACTGATTGATTGATTGATTGATTGATTGATTGATTGATTGATTGATTGATTGATCGTTTCTTCCTCTCAGGTACGTGAACAGACTGAAGGAGGATGATGAAGCGTGTGCTGCAGCGCTGCAGAACGCTCACATTTTCCTGTTCCATCGTTTGTCTCCCCTTCTGCGACGCACCAAGCACGGAACCTTCAGACCCACAGCACTGGTGTCCTCAGGTACAGAACCATACATACAGAACCACAGAGCCAACCACAGAACCTCAGGTACAGAACTACAGGTATGGAACCACAGAACAGAACCAACCAGAGAACAACAGGTGCACAACCCCAGGCACAGACCTAAATACGACCGATAGAGAAGGTTGTGCACAGGACCATGGATACAGATCCAAGGCAATAGAACCTCAGGTACGGAACCAAAGGAAGATAACCACAAACAAACTGAAAGCCACAGGCGAAGAACCACAGAGAAATTGTTTTTCCACCAAATTAGCTCAGGTTCCTGAAAAAGTTCTGTTCCAAGATTTTTGGCACCTTGATGCCATCTAGTGACTGGTTTATTAGATAGTACCAAGGTTCCAAGAATCTAGAACAGAACCAGTTCAAGAACCAGAGCTTATCTTGTGGAAAGGAAACCTGAGGTACAGAACCAGATATACAGAACGACAGGCAGAGAACTGAAAGCTGCATGAGGAGAACCATTGGTTGTGAAGTACAGAACAGAAAATACAGAACTAAGAGAAGAGAACCACAGGTAGAGAACCAGAAATACAGAAAGTCATTGAGGTAACTACAGCTAGAGAACCTCAGAAAGAGAGAATCAAGTTAAAACTCAATAAATAAACTGTTGTATGGAGAACATCAGATGGAGAACCTTACAAAAACACACCAGGCACAAATTTTCTTCTCGTTCCAACACTCCTGATTCACATCTGTATTCTGTGCGTTGTGTGTTCCAGATGTTCAGTCACTCCTGGAAAGACTCGGTTCTGACAGATCCCTGCTGAAGGAGTCGGTTCTGATCGGCTGCTCTGAACAGAACCAGGCTCAGTTCTGTCTGGATGTCGGTAAGAACCCATTGAATCCAGAAAACTGTGAACTATGAAAAACACAATGAACTACAGTGTAGAGAGAAACTGAATGCACCAGTGGGTTCTATGTTCTAATGTTCTGATGTTCTGGTCTGTGCTTGGTTCTGTAGGAGACCTGGATCAGGCAGCCGTAGAGGAAGTCTGTGAAGGAAACTTTATCGATCTGAGGAAAGCTTTTTTTCTTCTGACAGGAGCAGAGGCACCCCTAGTGGCCAAGGTGGGCAACTACTGAGGTTACCGTGTGTAACTACAACTGTTACCGTGTGTAACTACAACTGTTACCGTGTGTAACTACAACTGTTACCGTGTGTAACTACAACAGTTACCGTGTGTAACTACAACAGTAACTACAACAGTTACCGTGTGTAACTACAACTGTTACCGTGTGTAACTACAACAGTTACCGTGTGTAACTACAACAGTTACCGTGTGTAACTACAACAGTAACTACAACAGTTACCGTGTGTAACTACAACTGTTACCGTGTGTAACTACAACAGTTACCGTGTGTAACTACAACAGTTACCGTGTGTAACTACAACAGTAACTACAACAGTTACCGTGTGTAACTACAACTGTTACCGTGTGTAACTACAACAGTTACCGTGTGTAACTACAACAGTTACCGTGTGTAACTACAACAGTAACTACAACAGTTACCGTGTGTAACTACAACTGTTACCGTGTGTAACTACAACAGTTACCGTGTGTAACTACAACTGTTACCGTGTGTAACTACAACAGTTACCGTGTGTAACTGTTACCGTGTGTAACTACAACTGTTACCATGTGTACCTACAACTGTTACCGTGTGTAACTACAACAGTTACCGTGTGTAACTGTTACCGTGTGTAATTACAACTGTTACCATGTGTAACTACAACAGTTACCGTGTGTAATTACAACAGTTACCGTGTGTAATTACAACTGTTACCGTGTGTAACTACAACAGTAACTACAACAGTTACCGTGTGTAACTACAACTGTTACCGTGTGTAACTACAACAGTTACCGTGTGTAACTACAACTGTTACCGTGTGTAACTACAACTGTTACCGTGTGTAACTACAACAGTTACCGTGTGTAACCACAACTGTTACCGTGTGTAACTACAACAGTTACCGTGTGTACCTACAGCGGGTACTGTGTGGGTCGTGTGGGTCAGTCCATCAGCAGCTTCAGTCTCATTTCAGGTCCTCGTTGTGTCCTGCAGGGTCAGGCTCTGCTTCGCTGGCATCAAACCAGCGGCTTCTGCAGCGCCACGGGCCAGCCGACTCACCGCAACCAGGCAGGAAGTCAGAGGGTCTGCAGCAGCAGCGGCATCATCTACTACCCCAAGGTAAACCGGGTCCAAACCAGCTCTAAACCTAATCTAAGTCAGGTTTAAACTAAGTCTAGGTGGTCTGTATACTGACTGGTTTCAGACTGGTTTTGGTCCCTGACTGGTTTCAGTCTGGTTTTGTGTTCTGCCTGGTTTCTGACTGGTTCTCCTGGTCTTCCTCCAGATGTCCCCAGTGGTCATCGTCCTGGTGTCTGATGGGAAACGGTGTTTGTTGGGCCGACAGTCATCCTTCCCTCTGGGGATGTACAGCGCTCTGGCTGGTTTCTGCGACATGGGTCAGTCGAACCAGTCGACACACACACACTGCACATACTAAAATTTACCATACACACTACCTGTCCAATCACCTGTCCAATCACCTGACCAATCACCCGACCAATCACCTGTCCAATCACCTGTCCAATCACCTGTCCAATCACCTGTCCAATCAAGAGGATGTTGATGAATGGGGGGTCTGTCTCCACCTGTGTGTCTCTACCTGTCTGTCTTTAACTGTCTGTCTCCACCTGTCTGTCTCTACCTGTCTGTCTCAGGTGAGACTCTGGAGGAGACCCTGTGCAGGGAGGTGGCGGAGGAGGTGGGTCTGGAGGTCCACAGTGTCTCCTACAGCTCCTCGCAGCACTGGCCTTTCCCACACAGCTCCTTCATGCTGGCCTGCCACGCCTCTGTTAGCCCCACCCACACTCAGGTGAGCAATGAGGTGTTTGTAATGTAGAAACTACAGACTAAAGGGGACTGAGCGTGGAGCCCTGAGGTGCTCCTCAGCTGCAGGTGAACAGGTAGATGTGTCATGTGATCTGCTGTTCTGTTTGTCGTCCAGTTAAACGTGGACCACGGCGAGCTGGAGGACGCTCGCTGGTTCAGTCTGGAGGAGATCACCTCTGCTCTGCAGGTGAAGACTCCGCCCAGGAGAGGAGACCCCCCCGTCCTCTGGCTCCCTCCAAAACACGCCGTCGCCAACCGCCTCATCACAGAGTGGACGGAGCACCAGCAGCACCAGGAGGAGGGAAAGTAACGGCCACACTGTGAACCAATCAGGAGCCGCCAACACAAATCAGACAGGCAGAAATCATCCAATGAGTGAGCACTGATGGTCATGTGACGTCCTCAAACCTGCAGGGATGTGTGAGGTGAAGAGGACAGGTGCATGCAGGTGGACCAACATGAAGTCAGGAGCTGCAGCACACACACACACACACACACACACAGCTGGAGGAGATTAAAGGGACAGTTGATCAATGCAACCCACAGTTTAAGTGGTTGTTATATTTAGAATATTTTCTCCTCTTTACCTTTCTGTCAGACAGACTTTTCTGACAGGAAACCACCGTTATATAAGATAAATATCACTCTCCAACCAAACTCCACTGACAAAATCAGCTATTTTAACTCACAGCACACAGGAGTTGTTGGTCTGCTGCTGCCTCCATCTGTTAGTGTGTTTGTGTTGTTGTGAGACTTCAGTGAATCTGAATTAACCCTTTAAAACACTGAAGTCTCACAATAACACAAACACACTAACAGATGGAGGCAGCAGCAGACCAACAACTCCTGTGTGCTGTGAGTTAAAATAGCTGATTTTGTCAGTGGAGTTTGGTTGGTTTGAAAAATGCAGCAGATGTTGATTCAGCTGTTACACTAAATAAAGTTTTTATGTCACAGCACAGCTGCATGTGCTGATGAAGATGGTGTGATGTGGTAAAAAGCTCCAGAACAGAGTCATCTGGTTTTATCAACATGTTTTCATATAGAAAACAAACTGTGTAGTGATCATGTTCATAACATTTTACTGTCAAACACAACAACTACCTCCGACTGCTCACTGACATTTTACATCTGATCATATTTAATAAAACATGAAAGTAAAATCTGAAACGTTTGGGTGAAAATATTTTATGAGTCTCACTGAGGTCATGTTTCTCCACCTGTTTTATTTCAAACAGATTTTACACAAAAACAGGAAAACAGGACAAACATGAAACATGAGAACTTTGTAAACATGATGACTGTATATTATATATTATTTGATAGATGAGTGATTATAGTGTCTGATCATCTAAACTAAACACCTGTTTTTGAACATATTAAGTTGGTGTTTTTATGCAAAAAACAAAGTGATTTTCTAAAGTAGCTCCACGTCTTACAGCATTTTACATATGTCCTTTCAATCCCTAAAATAACAGAAGAATAGAAGTGTCTTCACACTCTCTGACTTACTTGTGTTGTTTAATGATTAAACCTCTTCTGAAGTTAATTTAATTACTTTTTCTTTTTTATTATAGGTGTTTCTTATTTCTTTTTGTTTCGATTTATTTATTCATGTTGATTGGGTGTGTTTAAAATGATTCATTGAAGATGTTGAATAAAGGATAAAAAAAAACACTCGCTAAAAAAACAAAAAAACAAAACGAAAGTGTTTCCGGTTCGACCCGGAAGTTAACCCAGAAACTCTGGAGTAGTTTGTTGTCATCAGCTCGTGTCACAGTTTATAACGTTTAAAGTTTCTCTTTAATCAGTTTAATCTCATAAACAAACGGAGATGAGCTCATGTTTATCACAGATAGTTAGCATTAGCCTCCGTTAGCCTGTGCTAGCCCGTGTTAGCCTGTGCTAGCAGCAGGATGAGCTCCTCCTCCGGGCTCCTGCTCACTCAGCTGGCCGCCGTCATGGAGTCTCTGGTCCACGCTGCGGTGGCGGAGCTGAAGGAGCTGCTGGAGGACAGCCTGGAGGTCCACACCGGAGAGGAGACACCTCTGCCGGCCAGACTGCGGGCCGACAGCCGGGACAAGACGGTGAGGAGCGGGGAGTCTGGAGATCAGCTGTCCACAGACATGATGATGGATCATTTGGTTAAACTTTTCAAATCAATCAGGGTTAAATCTGGATTTCTTTTAGTTTAATTTGAGTCAGTTTAAAAAGTCTAGTTTTAGTTTTTCTTCAGTGTAAATAATCAGAGGAGACAGACTGCAGACTTTACTGCAGTACGAGTACAGATACTCGAGTAAAAGTACTGATTCAACTTGTTTACTGCAGTAAAAGTGAAAAAGTTCAGACTCTCAAATGTCCTCAGAGGATAAAAGTAAGAAGTTGTCCTCTGAGGGACATTTCTACTGTTTTTTTACTGTTTCTGTCCAAAGACAACTGAACCTCAGCTTTTGTCCAGTACAGAGTCTTTGTCTCTGTCTGTCTCACATTTTACGTTGTTTTTCATCCTGTTTTAAATGTTCACACATGTTTTACGCTGTTTTCGCCTTGTTACATCTTTTATCTTGTTTTTTCTTTGTCTTTTACGTTGTTTTCTTCTTGTGTCTTTGTCTTGTAATTTATTTAAAGTTGTTGTTTTTTGTTACGTCAGTCTCGTTAGTCCTGTTAAACGTGTTGTAAAATGTAAGGAGTGCAAAGTTCAGATATTTGTCTTCAAATGAAGAAAAATAAATACTCAAGTACAGATACCTGAACTCTACACAAGTTCAGTAATTCAGTATTTGTACTTAGTTACTTGCTATCTGACCTGTGACCCTGACATGTGAGTCTGACCTGTGACCTGTGATCTGTGACAGGTGCTGTTTGCCTCCATCATGGAGACTCTGGGGAATGAGGCTCTGGGGAAGATCAAGAACATGGTGCTGGTGGAGCTGAGGACCAGGAGGGACGGGAAGAGACCGCAGACTAGCGTCCTCAACATTGTCAACAAAGCACGAGTCGGTACGTACACCGACACGCCCCCAAAACCAGGAAAGCTGCCACATGATGATGTCATACTAATGTGAAGTGTGATTTGTCCGTCACAGAAGTCGAACACTCGTACGGAGTCCCTCTTAAGAGCTCCCTCAAACACAGATCCACTCAGGTAAGACCCTCCTCACCTGTTCACCGGCGATGCGTTCACTGGCCTGACTGTGACGTCTGTACGTTGTGTCACTGCAGACCGCACCAGAGGACAGTCACAGTCCGTTTGTCCTGGCCGTCCAACAAAGCATTGACCTGGGAGCCATTGCTGAGAGTGAGTACCTGATCAATGTCAGATCAATATCTAATTCACCACTTCCCCCTTCCCCTTCACATTAAAAGCCTCTGGTAGTTCTGAATCTGTTGCAGCCTTTTATTTTGACACATTGACAGGAAGTGGAGACGTTTCACCAGCGTAATTATTTTTACCCAAACCACGAGAAAATCTTGCAAGAGTTTCGCAAATTTTGGTTTCCCTTCCAGACACGACTAGCAGAGAGTGACAGATAGGACCTGCCACTGCAGTGATGGAGGCGCCACTAGATGCAGAAACACACCAAGTGGTTGATTCATCTTTACACATTCAAACAAAAGTACCCAAATATGAAAAGACTTTAGATTTAAAACATAATACTGACTTTGCAAATCAAAAGAGAAAAGAAATCCACCTTCCAAACTGATTTGTTTCCTTTCTCTTTTTGTTTGGTTCTAGTTTTTAATCCCAGTTTGTGCTTTTTATTCAAGGAACTCGAGTTACAGCTGCTCAGCCGGTGACCTCTGACCTCCAGCAGCAGAAAGTCTCCAGTGCACCAGAGTTCGTTCTACAGCGGCAGAAGAGGTCGAACACCGGCGAACGTCCACACGAGTGTCTGCAGTGCGGCAAGCGTTTCTCCACGCGGAGTCTTCTCAACAGGCACTCGACAATCCACAGCGGAGTGAAGCCGTTCTCCTGCAGCGTCTGCGGGCGAGCTTTCCGGGAGAAGAAGACGCTTCAGACTCACATGATAACGCACACCGGAGAGAAGCCGTTCACCTGCGAGGTGTGCGGCCGCAGCTTCAACCTGCTGCAGAACCTGCACCGCCACGCAGACACCCACACCGGCAAGAAGAACTTCACCTGTGACATCTGTTTGAAAAGCTTCACTCAAGCTGTCACGCTCAAATCACACATGCTGATCCACACCGGAGAGAAACCCTACAAATGTGACCAGTGCCACAAAACCTTCCGCGAGGCCAGCAACCTCAGAACCCACCAGAGGGTCCACACCGGCGAGCGGCCGTTCAGCTGCGACTTCTGCGGGAAGAGCTTCCGCCAGTCGGGGAGCCTGAAGATCCACCGGAGGATCCACACCGGCGAGCGGCCGTTCAGCTGTGAGCAGTGCGGCAAGACGTTTGCCCAGCAGGCCAGCCTGACCTTCCACCTCCGCATGCACTCGAAGGAGCGTCCCTACACCTGCAGCACCTGCGACAAGAAGTTCAGCAACGCCACCAGCCTGAGGATGCACCTGCGCGTCCACACTGGAGAGAAGCCGTACGGCTGCGACGTGTGCGGCCGCCGCTTCAATGTGCCTCAGAACCTTCAGCGCCACGCAAGCATCCACACCGGCGGGCTGTTTGTATGCGGCGTCTGTGGGAAAGGCTTCACCCGCGCCAGCACACTCAAAACGCACGAGCTCGTCCACAGCGGACAGAAACCCTTTAGATGTGAGCAATGCCCCAAAACCTTCCGCCACGCTGTCAACCTCAAGAACCACCAGAGGTCACACAGCAGCCACTCAGCTGCCACATCTGCAGCCAGAGTCTCCGCTAAGGCAGCCACCTGATTGGACAAAAACTGACTGTTTGATTATCAGAATACTTTGTGATTAATTTAATAATCGATTCATAATCGATGAATCGTTGCAGCTCTAGAACTGTGACATCAGCAGTGCATCATGTTTTAAATGATTGAATTTGAAATTTCTAACTTTCTCCGGTGAGACCAACCTGTAACATCAGCCACGTGGCAACAGAGTCTGAAGCTCTCTGATTGGACGATTCTTGCAGCAAAGCTCTCTGAGAGTCATAGTTGAGGACTCAGTTAGTGACCTTTGAACTTTTTCAGTTCACTGAAGGCCCTTTTCCATCAAATCATGAACCAGCATGTGAACGACCAGTTTCCCAAAGAAAGACCTGCTATTCTTTTGGTTCCAGCTCAGAGGTTCAGGTTGTGGTGAAAATCCTTCAAATGGTTAAGAATTCTGTGCAGGAACTGAAACTGGGCCAGTTCCATGTTAGTGGAAAAGACACTCTGAAGTATTTTGATTGGTTGAAACATGAATTTAATTTCTGCTTCAGACATGCTGTAAATGTGTACATAAACACGTTGTTGCTTTGTCAAATTTAATAGATAATATTTTTAATGTTTAATGTTTGTTTGCTAAATAATAAAATATACAAACATTTGTAGAAAGAGCTCATTGGTCAGCTTCCATCCAGTGTCTTTTGCTGAGCCTTAAAGGAACATTTCAACATTTTGAGCCTAAGCATGTGGTCACATGACACTGAACATCACACGGCAAAATTCATTTCACAGAATACAAAACTTGTGAACGCCCACAGTTCTAGCAACCAGCCAACCAGCAACCTGACTGATACTGACTGAACCATCGGTGCGTTTGAGATTAACTGTGCCGAGATCAGGCGGCCGCAGCACTTTGATTTCATTTCATTTATTAGGATCCCCATTAGCTGCAGCCGTAGCAACAGCTATTCTTCCTGGGGTCCACCTCATATACAATACAATACAAACTCATAAAAACTAGCAAACTAACAACCAACAACAACAATACAACACACAACAGAACCAAGCTCTCTTCATCAAGATCAAAAACCAAACAACAAGAATTTGACAAAGATACAGGATACCAATGGCTCATATGTAAGTTAATATACAGACTTTAGCCTATTAAAATTACAATTAACAACAAAAACAAATTAGCCTAACAGGAAAGTGTCCAGGTGCTCAAAGAATCTGTAAAAAAAAAAGCTGCAGTCAAGTCGGACAGTTTCCAGCAGACTTAAGAGAACATACAGGAAGAGACACTAACATCCTGTAGATCACCTGTACATCACCTGTTAGATCACCTGTTAGATCACCTGTAGATCACCTGTTAGATCACCTGTTAGATCACCTGTTAGATCACCTGTAGGTTACCTGTTGATCACCTGTTAGATCACCTGTACATCACCTGTTAGATCACCTGTGGGTTACCTGTAGATCACCTGTTAGATCACCTGTTAGATCACCTGTAGATCACCTGTTAGATCACCTGTTAGATCACCTGTAGATCACCTGTTAGATCACCTGTAGGTTACCTGTACATCACCTGTGGGTTACCTGTACATCACCTGTTAGATCACCTGTTAGATCACCTGTAGATCACCTGTGGGTTACCTGTACATCACCTGTTAGATCACCTGTTAGATCACCTGTAGATCACCTGTTAGATCACCTGTAGGTTACCTGTACATCACCTGTTAGATCACCTGTTAGATCACCTGTGGGTTACCTGTACATCACCTGTTAGATCACCTGTTAGATCACCTGTAGATCACCTGTTAGATCACCTGTAGGTTACCTGTAGGTCACCTGTTAGATCACCTGTGGGTTACCTGTAGATCAACTGTTAGATCACCTGTAGGTTACCTGTTAGATCACCTGTAGGTTACCTGTAGATCACCTGTTAGATCACCTGTAGATCACCTGTTAGATCACCTGTAGGTTACCTGTAGATCACCTGTTAGATCACCTGTAGGTTACCTGTAGATCACCTGTTAGATCACCTGTAGATCACCTGTTAGATCACCTGTTAGATCACCTGTAGGTTACCTGTAGATCACCTGTTAGATCACCTGTAGATCACCTGTAGATCACCTGTTAGATCACCTGTAGGTTACCTGTAGATCA